>VYZV01044854.1:11313-21710 GCA_013401275.1 Pandion haliaetus | reverse complement strand
TAAAAAAGAAAAAAGTAAGAAAAAAGAAAACCCTGTCTAAGCATATATGTTGTAAGGTATTTCCGTATGATCATCCAAAGAGATGCTATACTGTGTGGTAATTCATTTTAAAGAACGCTTTCAGCAATTCAGTAGCTGGGAATCCTAATAAAAATAATAATAAAAAGAAGAATGATATGATGTCAAAGATATGTACAGGTCTTTTCTTGATTGAAAGTTCTAATTAAGTGAATCGAGGAAAATTAACTGAAATTAGCTGTCAGAAAGTCACATTTAAATGAGTGATGATCTGGTGTGGCAGTAAACATTTAAATGATATAAATTGCCATTTAAGTGTATGGTTTAATGTTTGTCATGCATTAATATGACATGAGACTGCAGTGACAATCAAGCAGCTTGCTCTAATTTGAACATATTTAGGGCTTTTGTGTGGAGTGCACCACACAAATTAAGACAATTGCTGGTTTTATGTGTCAATTTAAATGTTGTTCTCAGGCATCGGTTAATGAAACAAACCCATCATTTTTGTGTGCAAATTGCAGAGTGATTTCCTTGGTTTTGAGATTAATTTTAACTTCCTCTGCTCAAAATTAGGAATTTCCTTTACAAGGAAAATGCCATTCCTTTCGTTAGATGAAGTCACGTTGTTTCATTTGCTCATTCAGATAAGAAATATATTGAATCCTCTGTGTAAAACAGAGAAAGCTAATCCTGCTGGTGATTTAATCTAGATGAATTAACTCTTTAGATGACGATGATTTGTAAGTCATCTTTTAATATATTTGTGCTGTATCCAATACCGTTATGGAGAGATTCAGTATTGTTTGGATGCTTTTGTCTTGGGTAGTGGGTTGTGACTGGGTAACATCTTCAGAAAGGTGGCTTAATCATTTAGCATAGTACTGTTTCTGTGTGGGTTTGTATAGGAGTTAGATAGAAGGAATGCATAAACGTAATAGTAAGTTGATATTCCAGCATTTGAAATAAATTTGTACCCTAGCATCCCTAGTTAGTTCAGTTTCCCCATATCAATCTTCTCTCTGTCAGTCTGAATCAGATTATCAGGCCGTTATTATTCACTGTGCACGTCACCCAGAAAAGCACAATTTCATCTTGAGAGTTCATAAAAACATAGCCTGGCTGTCCATAAATGCTATCCACTTACTGCTTGCTTTTTTTTTTTCTTTTTTTTTTTTTTTTCCCCTTCCCTTATTCCCACTATTACAGTTTTAAAAAGCAAGGTCTTCTGGTCAGCGGGAAGTAGAGTAGGGCATGAGACTCTGGCACCTACCACAGGGCCCACCGTTTTGGCGGGGGGGGGTGGGGTGGGGTGATAGAATGTCGAAAATCCTGTTATCAATTTTGTACGTAGACACGTTAAGATAATTTTGTACGCTATTCAAAAAATGCTTCTACTACTGTGAAACGATGACTATCTGCCAAACTCAAGTTTATATATTTTGTGTGTGGTTTTTTTACAGGCATTAGAAAGTGAGTTTGTTTCCTGCCAGCTTCACCAGTGGATTGATCTGATTTTTGGCTACAAACAGCAAGGGCCAGAGGCTGTTAGGTCCCTGAATGTATTCTACTATTTGACTTACGAAGGAGCTGTTAATTTAAGTTCAATAACGGATCCCGTATTGAGAGAGGTAAGTTTGTACTTCACATATTGAAAAGGAAAATCTTTGTTAACCACTGCAGTGTCGAAAGTGTAAAGATTCTGTGTTGTTCAAGGCTACCGGTGAATGTTCAAATCTTTGTGGTCTCTTGTGGTTTGGCTGCAGGCCAGTCGAATGCAAGGTGCCTGAACCGGTCGTCACAGCATGCAGAATTAAGAGCCCAAGCGTGCACGTTGTTCTTAAACTTTGTGCACCTGGATTCGGCACAAACTGGGTGCCAATATAAAAATAAATGTTCAAGGATTGCTTCGGCCGCTGAGGGCAGTCATTTTCTTCACTAATACTGGATCTTAATGGCAGAAGACAGCGAGCAGCCTTGCACTTGTGAATTTACTTTTACAGTTTTAACAATTCTCTCTTAATGCAATCCTGCATATGCAGTACCCATCAAACACCATAGTTTTGTAGCTTCCATTGTTTTTATTTGGCTTTCTATCAAATTCGTATGCAAAAGTAAATATTTAAACATTGGAGAGATCAGTAATCTCACTCAGACTCGCCACCATTCAGAAAAATCTGTTTGCTGAAGTATCCCTTAGGATATCTTGGGCTTAAAGATTCCTCCCTCCTCCATCTAAACATCTGTTTAGGAAAAAAAAAAAAAAAAAAAAAAAGGCAGGGCGTGGTGGGCGATTAAAACAGATTTTTGATCGGTTTTACGTCCTCTGTTCAGGCAATACGTTGGTATCAAGTATAGCTGCAAGTATTTTAATTACAGAATAAATGTAACTGGTACTTTGTTCTAAAATATTCTGAGTCCCTGCGAACAAAGTAACATGAATGCTATCAACAATTTCAGGTAAAAGGATGGCTAGATGTATACCAACGGGCAATATGTGTGCGAACTGAATGAAAACAAGCACGAAGACGTTTCTGCTTACAAATACTAGGTTTGAGGTTCACTGTAGAATTCTAGGCTAATCCGAAGTGAAGTATTTGTTATTTATTGCGTATTGAAAGAGGGTCTGAGAAGTAAGCAATTACTATTTTAAATAACGCTATTTTCTCTGTACATACTGGCTGGCTGACTGTTCGGGGCACTTTGACCGCCTCTGTAGAGAAAGTCACACCGTAGCAACACTGTGGGTTGTAGCTGGCTTGTGGGTGTAGTGGAAGAGTTTGGGGGGGTATGCAGGGCATGTAGGGGCACGCAAGGACTGGCTTAAATACCAAGAGTGATGGCTGGACGTCGTCGTTATGTGGGGTGCCGTCAGTCTGCAGACTGCATCTCGGTCCACGTGGAGCTAAAATACAGATGTGGCACATAAATACATTTAATTGAGCTAAGAAAAGAGTTACTGGAACACTTGGCCTTTGAGAAGAAATACCATCGTCTGGGTTTGAAACAGTTCTTGACCCGAGTGTACTAGATGTTCATCCTGCCATGTTTTCATTTCCTTGGTAATGTTTGTCCGCTGTACACTGACAAGGAAATATTCTTACCTGGTAGAAGTATTTGTTAGACTCTTGAAGTGCTAGGTTTAAGCGTGAGCTGAAAAATAGACGAGGCAACACGTGTAATTTGTTCTTAATTTTGGCATTAAATGAACCATCATTAATGAGACTAATAATTGAATGAATACTAATCAATATAGCGGTCTGGCGTGCACAGTTTTTGTGTGGTTTTTAATTTTTCTAGAACAGTTATATTTTCAGTGTAACTGTGATCTCTTCTGTTTGCGTCATAGCCTGAAAAAAAACCTAATTTAAGACCAGGGAAGTGACAAATCTGTCTGGAAGTGTGGATCGTCTCAGTTGGAGAGGCATTCGCTTTGTACTTCTGTAAATACAGTAATATATTTTGTTACCATATCTTTTGAATTTTTCATGGTTTTTATTGTACTTCACTACAATGTTTTTATTTTTGCGTTGTTCTATGCTGCCTGAACTGAGTGGCACATAAAAATGAAAACGGGAGAGGGAGAATAGCAGTGTTGTTGAGTTCATAATAATGGAGTAGCTTAGCAGCAGCAGAATTTCGAAACGCTACTGATGGTGGCAGAAGTACGTGCTGATGAATGCAGGCAGCAGAATGAATGGTGTCTTGTAGCACTTTTGCTCTGAGTTACTTGAAGATTGGTCCAATGGAATATTTTTATTTGGTATCTTTAAGCAGGTTGGTAGAACAGTAAAAAGATTCCTCTTTCGTTAGGTATCCCGTGGTGTTTACACGTATTTTGTAAAGCATATTTTTTATGATGTAAATGCGTATATGTACTTTGAAATGGTACGTATGATCAGCTCTGATACGATACTGACAGTGCAGAGATTTAATGACTATCATCACCAATGGTGACTTAGTCTGTTTTCACTTATGAGTAGAGATGAAAGCAATAACAAATCCGTTTGTGTGTATATCTATGTGCGTAATCATTCTATATCTATGTGCTAAATGAATTTATCACGCACCTTTGACAGCCTCACCTTCTTCCTGCTTAGTAATCCATCTCCCTGAGGACCTGTGCTAACATTCTGTACTGCCGAGCAGCTTCAATCAGCATTTATTTTTCTCCTTCAGTCAGCTGGCCAGAAAGCGTTTCTTCTTTTCTTCACCGAATTCCTGGTTAGAGGCCAAATGATTTTCTGATCTGGACAATTAACAGTATTTTTAGGCAGGCACAACACCTCAGATTTAGTATCTGTTTATTAGGCAAGTATTAAACTGGAAATTTTACTCTGGGTTTCTTGATTTCAGAAAGAATGCTTTTGGCTTTCTCCTCTTGATAAAGTTTAGGGTTTGGGTCTTCAAATCTTGACAGTTGTAGCAGAAAATAGATTTTTATTTGCAAACCTAAAACAAGGAGAAGCTTCTATATACCCGGAGAGTTGCAAGTTACTGAGGCTTTTAAGGTATCATATGGAAATAATAGCATGTGCTTAAACCATGGTGATTTCTCCACATACATAGTCTGTGGTGAGCATGGACCACATCAGTAATGAGAAGCCTATGATGCATGTGTTTCTGGAGTATCTTCACAGGTACGTGTATGGATATTGGTGACCTAAGTCATCAGGAGAGGCCACACACAGAATAATAGTGGAAGGAGCTGAGGAGTGGAGAAGTTTAGGTTAATGCAGAATTTCCTTAGGTCTCCTAAATGGCTCCAACTGGCACCTTTATTTTTATAGGCAGTCAGGTTATATATATTACAAGAAGGAAGCACTCGTCTAGGAAGGAAAACTACTTGATTAAAACCATATTCCTCCCTTTTTTTTTTTTTTTTTTTTAAACTGAAAATGTAGAACTTTTACATCCACTCGTACTGCTGTGAACAATTTTTTCCTGCCGTTCTTTCTGCCTGTGGGAATAAAGGAGGTAAAGTATTTTGAAAGGATCTGACTGGTATAATAGAAAATTTTAAACTAAAATGCAAACCATGGGCCACATGCTACCTTTTGGCAGATAAACCCTAGAGAGTGCAAAGCTTGCATAATTCAAAGGCAAATCTCAGGGGGAGGGGAGTAGATCAGGAGAGAAGGGTTTGAGTCGCAGCCAGTGGGGGAAGGGAGCTGCAACCAGGAGAAGCGAGGCGAGAGACCCAGTATATCTGCTGGTGTATCTGTGCGCTGCTTGTCCCTGCAGAGACCATTCCTTAATCCTCTTTGCCTTGAGCCAGTTTAGCGGCATTGTCATTGACTCTGATCCTTGTACTCGCGTATCTTGCCGAAGGAGGTTACAGCTGCTGAGGGAAGTTGCTGTTCAGTTGGCAAGCAGTAAATATCACATCTCTTTCTGGTGGAAAATACAGTATTTGCCAGCAGAGGTATGCTATATGACTACCTTCTGTTGACTCGTTCTTGAACACCGCGTTTCGATCTGTGGAACTCCCAATCACAAGATCTGCCACGGAAGGGCTTTTTTGTTGTCTGTATGAAAGAGGCAAGGAGTCGCAGTCGCACGCATAAGTGTCATCCAGCTGTTCTGGAGAGAATTCACAGCACCTTCTTATCACAAATTCTGCTCTCTTTTTGCAATAGCTGCCCAAGAATGGGGGGGTGGGGGGTTGGGGGGGGCGAAGTAGTAGAATTAGATCTGAGCCATTCAGACAAGCAACTGATTAAGAGCTGAAGCACAATCCATAGAAAATAATTTGTATCTTGGACTGACTTGTGGGTATTCCGTTAGCGTCTTGGTCAGAAGAATAGAAATTTCTCCTGTCTCTGGCATCGTGTCACAAAGGATGATTGTGAATGTGGGCTGTGCTCAGAGTTCCTAATTAAAAGTCCATTTCTCCACTGATACCCCTATGTAGCTAGCATAAACACTGGATAAGCAGAAAGAAAAGAGATGAAGTTAATAGCAGGAAGGCAAAATACTACTTGGAGAATACGTCATTGATTTACTACAGGAACCCCTGAACTTCAGGAAGCATACTAAATTTTGTACTCTGCTTATCAAAAAGCACCTAACCGTATTCTTTAAATAATTTTTAAGATACCATCTGATACTGTCTTTGTAGGCAGCAATTAGGAAGACTGATGATGATTTTAAAATTAGCAATAATAGTTTGAAAAAGATGAGACTAAGTCCCATCCAATTGATATCCCCCATACCTTCATTAAGTGATTTGCTTTTAGCCTTAGATGATTCAGTTGTTGTATACTTCTTCCTTTGAAGAGAAGGTGCCTTTTTGCTACATGAAGGTGGTCTGTTTAACATTAGGAAGCACAGCTTTCTCCATTCTATCGGCACCTCGATTTCTACTGTTGATATTTTTATTTCCATATGAACCGAGGAGTTTCAAAAGTTGTGAAGGATCAGCCTGGACACAGCGTTTGGTACGTTATTTGAATGTGCCACTTCTGATTATATAAAGGGAGGAAATAATTCTTTTATTTTCAGTTTTAAGGCACATGGGATAAATTATTTTATGGATAATAGCTTTTGAATGTTGCCCGAGATTAATATCTTTGGGTAAGTTTTACGCATCTTAGACCTATCTCTTATGAGTCTAATTTTATTTTTAAATATTTACAGTTTGGGAGACTTCTGTGCTTTCCAGAAGAAGTTACAAGGATGTTTAGTTTACGTGACCCCAGTTTCATGACAGCAGTAGCAGATCTGATATCTTATCCCAGAGAAAGCATTTTTGGCCTCTCTTTTAGCTGTGTTCATGGTGGGAGTTAATAGCATATTTCAGCTCTAACTCAGCTGGAGAACTCTGACAACAGTGAATCTTTCACAAAGTATAAACACGGTTTGTATTTATAGCATAGTTAACATTTACTAAATAGTTGGGAAAACGATCAGTCTGTTTTTAGCAGGTTGGGCAGCAGTCTTTGTTGTGGCTGTGATGAGTTTCAAAAAAAAAAAAGTAAGATCAAGTGATTATAAAATACTGTCACAGAGCAGTAAATTTAGATGGGCTGAATTCAGTAAGTAACGAATTCATGCAGGCGAAATTCAGAGTACTGTAGAAACAACTTTTGCATCATCTCTGGCCAGAAGCGCGTTGCACAGATGGGCACGCCTGACGTTGTACAGCACAGGAACGGTGTGAAAAACCGAATAAATGTTAAGAATGGGTCTAGTTTTAATTGCAAGTCTATATTAAAATGCCATTATATGGAAGCAGAATTAAGAGGAACACGTTCAAAGGAAGCATACTGATTTCACGGCTAGGGAGAGGTGGACTTGTCGACTGCAACCAAACCCGCGCCCTGGCCGTTTCCTCTGAAGGTACGCAGAGCAGGGCAGCGTGGCGAAGACGGGGCCGCCGATGCAGTTGTGGGTGGGCAGGTACCACCGCTGCGTGCAATCGGCTTGGCCGGGCATCGGGGCTCTCCCGCCAAAAGATGAAGTGTTTTCTTCTGGTACAAGGAGCGTTAAAATAACAGGAGCACCGTTCCCGCCACCGGGGCATCTCATTTACCTATTAATTCTCACATCTCGGCTCACGCTGTGACCTGTCTGTGGTGTTGGAGTAAACAGGCAAAATGAGCGTAAGCGAGTGTTTCCTGTGATATCGGGGAGGTGTGGCACTTCTTTGATTCCATCCAGCCCAGAGTTTGACATGACAAATGGAGGTTTATTGCCCCTTGTCTTAACTTAACTTACGTATTTACTACAGCGCTTAGAAACAGACATAAAAGTATTCAGCTAGGTTTCGATCCAGAAGAATATTTGACCTGGATGTTCTTTTTTGTCCTTCATTACAGAATAGAGTCTAACTTTATCTGGTGCTTCCGCTTCTCTATCCAGCAGGAAAAAGAGTGATATTTTAGAGTTAATTATTAAGTAGGACTGAGATGCCTGGTGTATAAGGATTAAAAAAATAAGAATCAAACAACTGCTTTGGCTGGAAGTAGTAAAGCTTTTTGGAAGGAGGTGACTCATGTAGATGAGTTCTTCAGCTCCAAGTGGTGTTTGGTTTTTTTTTTGTTTTTTTTTTTTTCCCCCTCAGCCCCTGATTGAAATTCAAAGGATAGAAATTTTCAGCGCAGTCAGTTCCCTCACCTCCTCTTGCCTGACCTGTCTTGTGGATCTGTCGGAGCCAGAGAGGCCTCGAGACTCCCTGGGCTCTTTACTTTTTCATTTGTGCCTGGCTGGTCAGTCTTAGACAGCTGACATATTTGTTGGCCAGCATTAAATAAGAAAGAGTAATCAAAAGGTAAACAAGGGATGGAAAAGTGTGATGTTCCTAATCCTTCAAAAGCAACTTTTTTGAATAGAAAGTGTTTCCGCTTTTTAGCTTTTTTTTTTTTTTTTTTTTTTTTCCCCTCTTCCATATGTGGGAAGGATGAGATATACTAGTGTATACTAGCTACACTTATCCCACGCTAAGTCATTTAGCCTTGAATCAAACATGGAAGTGAACAGGCTACAAAAATGTCATTAGTTTTTGCGTCATCAGCATGCAGGCTCTTTGTGCAGTCCAAACAATACCTGGATTGGCTTTCCCAGTAACTGGGAAAGGAAAAGCTTCTGCTTGGATGTTTTCACTGCAGTTGCTCATTGCGGCCTAGGGTGTCTAGCTCATCCATGTTCCCGCTGTGTCCGCAGATGTGGCGCGGGATTTACTTACCAAACTGTAGTATATTAGTTATTAGTTGTATTCGAACAATAGCTGCTGCTTGAGCGAGAGAGCTTGTGGTTGTGCCGAAGGTGCTTTTCCTCCAGCAGTGGCCCAAAATCGAGTCTCAGTTAAACGTTACATTTTATTAAATGATAACAAAAGTTCATTCATTGCAGTAGCACGCTCTTGAGATAGTATTGTACCCATGCTTTGAAAACGGCAAGTTTGATCTTGCAGGTAGTAGTTATGACTTAGTTTAAATAAATGCGTTTCTTAGCTTAGCCAAATGAGTTGTTTCTTTTTCGCGGTTGTTACAGATTCTGAAAGGTGATCGAGCGAGACAGTTTAAAGACCGTTAGATGTTGGGTTTTCACATCAGTGTATTAACCTCCTTCAAATGGAAATGTTTTATTTTAATGAAGCTTTTTTTATTTAAGAAATAGAGATGGCATCAAAGTTGAAGAAATCCTGTGGAATGCTAACAGATGGGAACAGATTGCTTTTTGTCCAGAGGAAAAAGTTTTACTTCAGAAAATTTGGAGTCGGCTAAGTAGCAAGTAGTCTGCGCCAAGGCAGCAAGTTTTAAAGATTGTTTAGCTCTTTAGAGGAGTGAACGAATAATGCCAGAAATTGATGAAATTTCAAGGTATTGCCCATGGCAGTGCCACTATCTTCTACGTGATAACTACTGATTTTAAATGAAAGCAATGAGTTGCTCTCTTGAAATCTTCAGCTGCCACAGTGAAGAGAGACATGAGGCAATTTTGGTTGTAGCTCTCAAATAAAACGGAGACTGTTGTATTTTAAAAAAAACCTAGCCCCAGAGCTGCTTAGGATTTTGCTTGTACCGAATCCAGTTTTATTTGCAGGTCTTTAAATTCGTCTTAACTTTCTGTTTAGATTCTTTTTATTTTGTCAGTCTCTTTGAAGTACTACCAGACCTGTTTTTCTAGTTCTAGTTTTTTTATCTGCTTCTTTCCAGTAGCCAAAGATTTAGGTGTTTTGAATGAGCACATCAGTGCTCCAGACAGAGATACTGTTTGAAATTATCCATGAACCCAGTGCCTCTGAACATTATTGAGTGACATTTGTTTCTGTTGCTTGTGTCTGCTCTGACTAACTGGTTTCTTTCAGATTGGCAGCTGGGATTACGCTGCAGTAGACAGACAGCTGCGTGAACTGGAGATTGCAGCCAGGCCGTGCTATGCCTCTGCTTAATATGCCTGGAATGTATGTATTCAGATTGGAGCAACTTGCATGGCCCTGAGGGGGATCTATTTGTGTTCTCACAAACTGTGATTACTTCCTGTTTTACTTTAATGGCTGCCATGTAATTGCGTTCTGATTTGTGTGGCCAAAAAGACTTCATTTTTCTTTCTTCTCACAGAAAATTTCTTAATGTAGTTTTAAGAGCTGGGTTAGTGGTTTTGTTTTTAAAGGTCTGGTGAAAGGTATCCTCCGCTGTGCTCCCTTCTACGCTTTTCTGTGATGCGAACGGAAGAAAGCATTATTCCTATATTGAATCGCAAATAGCTTTGAGGAAAAAAAATAAATCCTGTGTAGGGTAACCCCTCCCTGCTCCAGGTATCTATAGGAGTTTGGATTTAATTTTTAACAAGTGGTTAGACTAGTGACCAACTTCCAAACAGACAACGATGGTATTTTAAGCAGACGGGATGAACTGAAATTGGGGTGGGGGTGG
>VYZV01044852.1:29662-45701 GCA_013401275.1 Pandion haliaetus | reverse complement strand
CACTCTCTCGAGGATTTGTTTTCTTCCTTGTCTTGATGGTCTAATGTTAGCATTTCTGAGTAAGTTTCTCTTTTATACGTTGGTCCCATGGATCAGATTGATCCCCTTCAAAGTCAGGAGTTTCTGTAGATGCTGCTAATGTTCCCTTTGCATATTCAGTTACTTCACTGCAGCCTGTTCTCCTCCCTCTACACAATGAAAAATAGAGGTATATGCTGCCAGATACTGCAAATTAAATCCACAACAGACACTCAAAATACTCTAGCAGTAAAAAGAAGTAAGTTCACAAAGAGCTACCGTTTATATGGAAAGCAAGGCAGAGAAGACTTGGTCTCCCAAGTCCTAAAAATAAGGAAAAACTTTGAGGATATTTCACATTTAAGAGGAGGGAGTGCTGTGGCTTCCAGGGAAAAGAATCAAAAACTAATAGTGGATTTTTTTTCAGCTTCTGCATTCCCTGCATCAGAATTCTAGTGCTTGTATACCTTGCTAATCT
This sequence comes from Pandion haliaetus, assembly GCA_013401275.1. NCBI lineage: Eukaryota > Metazoa > Chordata > Aves > Accipitriformes > Pandionidae > Pandion > Pandion haliaetus. The sequence goes on along the minus strand of VYZV01044852.1, from coordinate 45,205 downwards.
GGGGTAAAGATAAGATATATACAACAGAGGAGAAAATGCCTGGAAACGCAGCTTCTTGGAAAAGATATAAGATACTTTAGAGCTTGGGGAAGAGAAAATTTAAGTAACTGACTCAGCAGAGCATAAATGACCTGATTTCTGCTGCATTGTGAAAGACAGTAACATGCAGAAACAGCACTTGGAGATGGTTCAAAGATTACTTTGCTGGAGAGTACGTTACTGTAATATTCCCATAGAACATAAATGTTTCGAGCAGTACCACATCCCGCCTGTGTACTTTGGCACTTGCTTTTTTTAAACTACTGCTTACAGGGAGCCACTGCTCTCTACACAGCCTTCTAAGCAGAGGCCATTACCTTCCCAGGACATGCCCCAAATGAAGAGCAATAAACTGAAATCTGCCTCCCCAGATGCTCTGTTGTGAAATATGGGTGTTGTCCTGTGGCTTCCCATTCTGGAAATGAATGACGGAGTGGAAAGCCTCACTGCAGTGCTGACTTGTATGTGGCCCTGGTACTGTCTGTGTACTTTACACTACTCAACTGTTTGTTCCAAAGTTTTTTTTGTCCGAAGGTGTTGGCTAATGGAAAGCTTGTACTTAATTTTTGGTTTTTACTTTCTTCTTGTTAAACTTGCACTTCTAAGCAATGGAGACCCTTTTTATTTGAAAGGATTTAGTTTTGTAAAAGCATGCTTCCATATATAAAATATTTTTTGTAGTTAAGTGCTATGCTAAGAATTGTTTTTGATGTCAAATTCGCTTACAGGAGTGCTAGAATTCCAAACAAAATAGAGTATTTTTTCTGGACTTTAGCCTTAAAATAACAGTAAGCACAAGTCACTTTGATCATACAGGCCTGGGAGTTGCCATTTTGGCAGCTCCTTTAGGGAAAGCTGCTTTAGTATGTCACAGCATCCTGGAGGTGTCTCTATTTCAGGTTCTTTCCTGCTGGTAAAGCACTTCTTGTTCTCCAAGGATTACACAAATGAAATAACTAGATATTGTTTAGCATCCTTCAGCTGCAACACTAAGCAGTACTCCCAACTGAGTGTGCCTCTGTCACTTGCACCTGTTCAAAAGACAGATAGCAATGAAATGCTGGTAATAATTTATACGTGTTTCTGTAAAAGATAAACATGAAGCTTCTCAAGGTTTACATTCAAGCTAGGCAGTTGAAACATAGCAGCCACAGTTGCAGGGAGCTCAGTGCAGGATAACTGCTTGTGTATTGATTTTCTAACTGGTGCTGAAACCTATATTGGCTCAGTATATGGTTATACTCCTGTTGATACCCTAGCCAACTAGATTGAAGTTAGTGTAGGTGTATCTGAACTGCATTCACACTTCCAGCTTCTGTGTTGACCTACTCCACAGCTTCATCAGGTATAAAAGCAAAGAGCTGTGCTGGATCCTCTGGAATTGACTGGGAAGTCCTAAGTCTTTGGGGTTTTTTTTCATAGCATTTTCCATTTGTGCTGAAGAAAACCAAATTACTTTGTGGCTCTCTAGATCATCTGAACTTCTTCAGTGAACTGGAAGGATCAGCTCAACTTTGGAGCTATGGTGGCGAGCAGAATATAGGCACGTGGATGCAGTTGGTTATTTCAGCAACAATATTTAGGAAACTAAACTTCCAGAGCTTGGGCTTTGGAAGAATGACCGAATGCCTGCAGTGCCTTTTGTGTATCTCCATCAGTCTGGTCACCCACAGTCTTATTTGTTGCTGTTTATATAAATTATGGCTTATTATAAATATATGCATTTTATATATGTGTGTATATGTGTGGGTATGTAGTTACAGATGGGTGTGTATATAGAGATATACACACAAATAGATTTTTTCTCTCTATATTAAAAACATTAAAAAAAAAAAAAATCTCTTGGCCTATACCTGTTGAGAGGTTGTACAGTGAGGGAAGGGTGTCAGCGTGATGCTTGTCCTCCATCTGAATGGTGGCTGTCCAGAATGCGGAAAGCTGTGCCAGAGGACTTCCATCCACAAGCAACTGCTCGGTGTTTTTCTTGTGATGGCAGGGAGGAGCAGCTGGGCTTTACACCTGTCAAATCTACTTGGCAGCTAATTTCAAAAGCCACCTACTGTTAAAATCTGCACTGCTGCTTCTGTGCATTAATGACTTCTGAGCTGTGCAGTATTGAAGCACTGCTCTCTTCATGCTGACTTGAGTAAGATGAGTTATGGGAGGTGTAATTAGAATTTTATGAGTTTCTTGTTCTCCTTTCCCAGAATTCCAGCACTTTCTTCTGGGTTTCATCATGAATCCCATGATGTGCTGTATGAAGTCTCAATATCCACCTGAAACATATAGCAGCATGGAGAACCCACCCAAAATGCGAAGCCCCTTTTCTGAAAAGTAATTCAGTAGTTTACATATTACTGTTTGGATACCTCTGTCTGGCCTTGTGTGAATAGAGTCTCTTCTCCTACAGCTGAGACATAGGAGCTTAGGGTGCAATTCATGTCTGGATGAAGTAAAAATGTTGCAGCAGGGCCAAACACTGTTTTTCTAGGTTAGGATAAAAGTTCTGCATTTTGCAAAGTACTGACAATCTGAAGGAAGCATTTTTTAATGGTACTAAGTAAGCATATACTTCCATTCCACCTGAATTTTGGTTATTGGCATATAAACAGTGTAATTGTTGCTTCTAAGGTCTCCTTTTCTGTGGAGCAACTCAACAGAGCATTTTTGTCATGATTACGTTGTGGTATTTTATCTTCTCCTCAGTCTACCACAGAACCGGCACCCATGAAATTATATTCTCTTTGATTTCTGGGACTTTCTTGTAGTGCTTTACTTCTTTTTACAGCAGTAGCAGCAGGTCTTGTCACTGGGTATGACCTTTCACAATTTTGAATAAGCAGAATAAATGATGCTGAGGGATCTTGTGTTGCTAGATTCAGAAAGAGAACTGACAACATGGACTGGGGAGAAGACGGAGAGGAAGACTTTTTAGTCCTTTGTGCCCTTGTGGTGTGGAAAAGGATTGTTAATATGTGGGATAACAAGGAAATTGATTTGAAAAAAGGCTACTTTCTTTACCTCAGGGGGTGAATGTGTCACTCATGTTGCTGGTTAGGCTGTTGGGCGGCAAAGGTTGTATCCTTTATGTGCTTTTTTTTACAGAGCCTGGGGGGGAAAAAAAAAAATCTCCCCTCTGCAGCCCAGAACTGGAGCTCAGTAGTGCTATGGTAGTAATTTGTAAAGTGCTTTTGCTTTACAAACAGGTTAAAAACAAAACAAAAACCTAACTTCCTTTCAGCCCAATCTGTTACGGATGTCTTTCACACTGAATTTAACCAATCTCTCACTGATGCTGAAAGGGACAGTGCTACTACCTTCCCTTTTTGGTACTTTGGCTTAAAACCCCCTCAATTTTGCTTAGTTCTGCAAGCTTTATCCCCTTGGGTGTGTACACACACTCATGTTCCCCCCACCAGTACACAAAAATATTCTTTGTTATAGTTTACACTAAGCTCTTGTGAACTAAGCAGGGATATATGTGAGAATGAAGTGCTATTGTTTTATTAGTATTATGGTTGTCTGTACTTGAATAGTATTGATCACCTCTGTTTTATTATATATTTTGATTTCATCTGTCGTTCTGTGCTCTCAGGGCTTTGCATTTGAAAAAGATCTTGAAATGAGATCTCAGTAGTTAGCTACCCTTAACAGAAACTTCTTTTGCTGGCAGATGTTGCAGGCTTTCAGTTACACTAAACCAGACTAAATCAAGCACTTGAAGCAAAAGGTTGTCTTTTCTTCTCTGTCATAAGTGCTAAAGCATTGTAAATGGGCTCTGCATGGTTACATGTATCATGAGCAATTTGTTTTCATATATGGCAGTTTCCCGAGGACCACAAAAAGTCAAGTTTCCACAGCAACCTCATGTGCTGCTTAAGTTGTTCTAGCAATGATTTGATGTTGTACATTTAGTATGTTTACTTTTTAAATTAATCTTAACTTCTAGTGAGAAAACTGAACACGGGAAAAGTCCAGGAACAGCCTGTCAGCTTCAGGTGTTTAACCTGCATGAGGAGGCTAGCTGGGATAGAATCTGTATTTTATATCTCTAGTGGTCTAAAATTTCTGGTAACTTCATCTTGTGATGAAGTGACTATCATTCTTATTTTCTGAAAAACAAACTCGTAAGTAGTAAAACCACTATGTCCTCTATTCCTGGCTTCGCTGTCATAATAGCAGTATCCTGAAGTACTTGCCAGTTCCTTTCAGGTGCGTGTTTGTATGTTTGTATGGGAACACGTGTTACTTTCTGAACTTCATGTTGCAGCATTTATGTCGACACTGATTCCACCAATGCTTCTGAAGCCCTTTTCGGATTCGGTGTTTCTGCATGTGCCCCAGCTGGGCAGGAGGAATGGAAATGTTGGTTGGTTGCAAGTCATGCCACTCATGACGAGAAGAATTAAGATGTGATTAGGCAGTAATCACAGGGTAATTGGAATTGTGAGGGCACATAGATGGGGAGAGAAGGATAGAGGAGGAAGCTGCTGAAGGCAGAGGTTTGTTTCTTCTGCTGAGCAGGTTGGGTTTTTTTTTTGTTTGTTTGTTTTTTTGTTCAGTTAGAGAAATACAGTTTTTATTTTACGTGCCACATCTAATTGTCTGCAATGGGTTCAAAATCCATTCTCTCTGTGAACACGAAGAGGCCAGGGCTGGGAGCATATTGTTTTACCACTTCCTTTCTCGTACCCTGGGATTAACATCCTTCCAGCTGCTGGCCAAATCAGGAAGTCGAGTCAAGGGCTAGAAATGGCAAATACACTTTCAATGACTTCTTAAAAGAAAAAGCAAAAACTTAAACTGGAGACGCTTATGTTTCTCTTTGCAATGTGTGTCCTGTTAGGATGATGTCAGTCTTAAACAAATGATGAACAATACTGAAACCATTTTATTTTATGAAATTCATCAGGTATTGAGAAACAACCACTTTGTCTTATCTGTGGTTTTACAACAATTCTCCTTTTCCACCCACTGCTGTGTGGAATATCCACATAAATGACGGAAGGACATACAATGAAACTTGGTTTTACGTTTGGGGTTTTTTTTTTTCCTATCTTACCTGCTTTTCCTTGCAGTCAAGCTTGAGGTTACTTCAACGGTAGTTATGGGTAATTCTTTAAGATATTTTATCTTTAGTGTGCATTGCATGTTTAAAGCATTATTACATAGAATATCTTTAATACCAGAAAATGAATTTATGTTAAGAACTATAAATTTAGGGCTATGTAAAGTCTTTAGGAACCAAAACAATTTCAGAAAAATATTTATTAGACTGACTTTATAAGCAATCAGAATAGTCTAGTATTGATTAGGGAATGGGTCTTTGTTTGAAAATAATATCCTTTAGCAGTAATTAATATTTTACTAGAGAAACATGTCAGACTTCCCATAACCCTGAGTAAGTCTGACTTCTTATTTACAGATAGGTGAATTATTAACACAATTAATTATATAGTGTTTATTTTTTGTCTCCTGACTGTCATAGGGTCTACACTAGTCATGGGTAGAAAAAAGTATTTTATTAAGCTTTTTGTTCTTTTATTAGCTGCTTTTGTGTTCCATTTTGATTGCTTTATGGAAAAGACTGGGTCCACTAGTTAAGCAATTGTTAGAAATTTACATGAAACTTATCAATATTCAATTTTTTAACAGAACTGCTTAAGAAAAAATTAACTATTCTTACATATAATGCATCACTGAAAAACTTTTGACTGAGTAATTTGAAATTTCTCACCAATTTTGAGTCTAAGACATTGGGTAAGTACCTCATTTATTTTAATAAATGATGCAGAATTATATTTCTGTTCATGACTTTAGTTTCCGATGGCTTTGAAAAATTCTTATGTATTTCACTGAAGGGCTTTGCTGGGATTTTGAATGCATATACTGAACTGCTACAAACTATATTAGTACCATCACAATAAGAAGAAAATACTGACTTGTAGGGCTGACTGGATGCCTTTGGAATCAATGAAACATTTAGCTGAATCCTGAAATGAGCCAAAGAGCACTTCTTGTCGTTGGTTGATGAATTTGGCTGTTTTGAAAATGTAATAATAAATCTATGTGTTAATATGAATACAACCAAAACCCATTTATGTGTTTTATAGGAATTTTTTACGTTAATTTTGCATTTAAGAGTATAACTGGCTTTTTAGAGAAAAATGTTCCTATGTATTTTGGTGTATTTGTCTGGAATAGGCTGTATTTGTTCTATCCAGTGTTCTAGTGAGGCTCTGTTAGCAAGCTAAAGCCTTTTGATTTTGGTTTCAATATTTCTATTTGTCCAGGTATGGTTTCGCTTATAGTACTTTAAAGTACTTGAAATTATTAATACAACTTTTTTTACTGCTTTTAAATGTAAAGCAAACTTCTTTTTTCATATCATGATTATCTAAAGTACTACAGAAATGCCAGAGTGTATCTGTGTAGCTTACAGAAAGGATAGTTTGAAGATGCACCAAAGCACATTGCCTGTCAGGAATCCTGTTAGTAGTGGATTGTAGCGTATGTGAAGAGATCTGGACATCTCTGTAAACTGCTGCTGCAAGTTTGCCAGGATCGGATCCTTACTGAAGTTTGAGGCAAGATGCTAGTTGTTTTAATCCTGAAGACTGGGCAGCACCTCCAGCTTTCAGACTGTCTCCTTCTGTAGATTACTTTGGACAGACCTAATCGATACTGTTTTACTTTTTGGGTAAGAAGCATTTACAAGGTAGTTTGAGAGCTGGTAAAGAATTTGCTATTGATCCTTTATTAGCAAGTAGAGTGATACAGATTTGTGTGCAATCATCTTCTAAGACTTATTGTGCAATTAATTCTTACGGGGAGAATGAGAAATATTTAGGGCAATTTATTGGCAATTGTGTGGGCATTAAGTCAGGAAGTCTTCTGGGACTTTGTCATATTGCAAATAATGTAAAACTAAAATAGAATCACTGTGTGCGTTTATTTATTAAGTACTTAGGGCTTTATGGATGTTTTCCTACTTCCTAGTAAGATACTAGCTTCTGTGCTGTGGAAAAAAAGCAGTTATGGGTTTGAGATTGCATCAGAACTTTTATAGCAAACTGACTTCTCTCAGGCATCACCTAAACAGAGAATTGTACGAACCTCCACTAAGTGCCATGAAGTTTGCTGGTGAAGGCAGCTGCAGATAGTATCTGATTAGTTAAGGCTGGTGCAGTCCTAGCAGAATATTGTGTTTGACTTGATTTGCAGGTCAAGGGATTGCAGATGATTTTTATAAGCCTGACCAGTATGTGTAGTGTGGAGACAACCTGCTGTGACTCTTCACTTCTTTTCTTCCCCTTCCAAAATGTGGTCAGGTAGAAGTGCAGCTCTGCTGTCTATCTGAATGTGCAGCAATTTGTGTTTCCTTCAGATGCACGTAGTCTCAGATGAGCTTTTTTTAGGGAAGAATTTATGCAGTTTTCTGTGTGCTCTCTTATTAACAGTTTTGATCTTCTGTCCTTTATATATGTAACCTATATCTTGGCAGTTAATCTGCATATATAAGCGCTGTGGTATTCATACTACTAGATGGTTAGGCTTATGGGGGGGCTTGATGGCATTCTTAATTGATCGTGTGTTTTTTCTACAACAAGCTGTTTTCCTGTGCTACTATCAAAATACCCAGTGAACTGTGATTAATCATATTTTGGCACACAGCTCTGAAATTAATGCCACTGCTGTAGAATGTCAGTTTCGTCATCTTTGGCTGCTGCAGTTGCACAATCTTTTAATGATAGACGTACTTGGAGTTCCTTCAATACAAATGACATTATTGGCACACATTGTATACTAGATTATTTATTAGAATAACCACTGTACCTTTTATTGGGCCTTCTAAACTCTCCTCTGAATATCTAACCTAAGCTTGCTTTCAAAGTGGCAAAATGACTAATGTCATTTCCTTAAATGTTACAAATGCACGTACAAAGTACAAATGAAAGCAGGAAGGGCGACTGTTCCACACGTCCAGGCAGGGCAGTTTAATGCTATTGGATGTCATTTGACTGGTCCTGTATCTGCCTGCCTTTTGGTAATACAGTGTATGACATCTTACCTACCAAGAGAATTAGAAAACTGTAAGTCATTCTGTGCCTGCCCCGGGTCTTTCTCTTTGTGTTATTTTAAGCACGTTTTGGATAGTAGGGGAGCCAGACTGGCTTCTTCCCTGGTTTTACAGGAGACTAAACACTTCCTTCTATATATTAATGGTATTTTAACATATGCTTTAGTATATGTATTTACACTGTGGCACTGGTGATGCGGGTTTTTTTTTTTAATCTAAGTAATTAAATCATGTAAAGAAAGTACAGGTCTATTACTTAGCTACGGATGTTTCTGGCACAGTGAGACTATGAAAGGTGGTCAATAGCTAGTTACTTTCTGTTGGGGAAGTGTTTTTCTTTAACATATATGGACCTTTTCCACTGGTTTTAACCAGGGTCTTAGCATATACATTGTGTTTAAAGCACTAGCTGCAGTTTGTTTTCTCAGTACAGTTTTGGTATAGTTCTTTCAGGTACTGTAATCCAGATTATTGCTAGTTGCCTTTAGAGTTTGTCTTTGAAATTAACTAAAAGATCTGTTTATTTTCATAAATCAGATGAAGATGGGAGATAACAGGAAAGTCATTGCAAGATTTATAAAACACAGTAAACTCTGAATACTGTTATGTTGGCCAGCAATAACATTTTGACTATAAAAAGTAAATGGAGAAAACCCAGTAACTGTTTTTATCAAATGTCTTACAGAAAATAAGCCATTAGGCCAAAGCAGATACTTGCTTCTCTCTTGAAGTTCTGTTTTCAACCATGATCCAAAACACTGAGGAGCCAAAGAATATTGGTAAACATGTATGCATGTAAAAACAGTAATGTTAATTTATCAGAAACTGAGTCTTATTTTCCATTTCCAAGGTAGACATGAGAATATGGGTATGAACTACTTACAAATTAACTGTAATAAGTAAGGCTAATCAGTTTTGGTGGGGTTTTTTTGGTTAAAGAAATGTTGTCTTCAAATAGCCTTCCCATCAGAGTAGTGGAAATAGGTTAAAAAAAATCCATATGTAAAACAATTTTCAATCCTGTATGTTTTTAACTGTTGTAGTTCTTGGCCAGTGGTTTTATCACGCTCTTCAAGTCCTTTGTTCTGCACAGATTACGTTTTTTTTATACAGTGTTTTGGGTGTCCTGTGTCAGAGACTGTAGCTTGGATACACCTTCACTGAATCTCTCCCCATGCTCCCCCTTCCTCGGTGGCTTTGATCAGTTCACCAGACCATATTTCTGTCTCCTTTGCCGTGCAGACAAAACCAGTGTTCTCTTTGTTCTTTAGATTTTACTGCTCATTGAACTGTCTTGCAGGTCAGTCCCCCTCTGAGGGACGAGCTTGCAAGTGGGAGCAGTTGTAGAGTGGGGGAAGTAACGTAGTTCCTTACTGCAACCAAGTGATGAAATTCATTAGAAAAAATTGCATCTTTATGCTGTGTGTAGAGAAAGGCCAGAGTTTCCACCACATGGACATGGACTTAGTAGTGCTCTGCTTTGACATTAATGGGGCAGTTTACAAATCTGAGTCATTTCTCCAGAGTCATGCAAGCAATGATTTGCAGCCTGTTAATAGTTCTAGGCTCAGCTTGCAACCATGAAGGCTGGAAATATAATTTTATTACTGAGAAATCATTCTCTTGAGTAGTTTTGTGGCAGGAGGTGAGTTCAGCTGTGATTTCTTATGATCCCCAGGCACAGAAATAGTGAAGACTACTTTCCCCTTAATTTTGTCTGATTTCCAATTTCGATAAGATTTTAGCAGTCATGCAAAAATTTGGCTATACGTTGCTCTAGAATTCCTCTTTTGTTTACTGGGATTGCTGCTCAGCTGAGAAAGGAGGATGCAGTCACTTCTTCCTTTGCCTCCAGGATGTGCTGCTTGTTTTGAGATGGGTTGTATCTCACTGTTTGAAAGGAGATACCATCCGTAACAGGATAAGTGTGAAAGCAGTAGAATTGTCTACTTGAACTGCTCGTATTTGTTTCCAAGCTATGACTGGTGCCTGGTTTAATTCTGTGCTGCTGTTTGGTAACAGTGCAAGCAATGTTGGTGCTTCTAGAGCTGTCTAAGGGGCTTGTGTTGGGACAGAGGCTGCAGGCAGGGGAAAAAAGGGAATTGGGAATTCATCAGCAAAGAACAAAAAAACCTTGGGTGTGAGAGGAACCGGGGAAAGAGTGCAAACATCACAGTGTAGTTGTGCTGTTTGCCCTTTCTTCTGGTTGCTTTGATCAGCTTTTGTTTGTCTAGATTGAATTTGTTAGCATGTTAAGACTCAGTTTCCAGCAGTTGCTGGTTCACTCTTTTCCTGCCTGTAGTCAGAATGAGGTATGTACTAAACCAGCTTTTTCAGGTAAGTGATGGTCAGAATCTAAGGTAGTCATCTTCCAGAGAACTGTTGCAGGAGCTCACTGGTGTCAAAAGGGGGAGTCTTTGTTCTCCCTGTTCTCTTCTCTGCGAGAAGAGACTGAAGGTGGTTCAAATGATTCTGCTTTTTCACCAGAGCACATAGATCCCACTTGTGGAGGTAAACGGAATCATAGACTATCTGGTGGTAGCTGTTGTCTCTGTTTTACCTTTGAAAGGAGGATTACTGCTGCCACAGAAGACTGCAGATCAGAATAGGATGGAGTCCAGTGGGTTTTTTCTTTTGCTCCTTTGTGGTGATGTTTTCATGTTGTCGTTTTTGCCGTTCTCAGAGGAAAGGATGGGAGAGAATCCCTTGCCTTGATTCCAAGTGGGGTGTTGAGTAGAGGAGTGGCTACTAAAAGGAGCATGTAGGTTTGTGTAGAGTCTCAGATTAGCAGTGACATACAGCTTTCATTAGGGCTCTCAAAGAAAAACTGAAAGCAGGAAACCCCCCATGCTACTTCTGCTTAACAAAGACTAAGGAACTGGGGTGATGGTCACAGAGCAAAGCAATGCTGTCGTTTCACAAGTTCTTCACAATCTAATCTAGGTTTGAGGAATCACTGATCCCTGTTCTGTGATGCCTATGAATTCCTCGCTCCAGACACGTGTGATGCTGAAGGGATATGCTGTTCAGCTCCATTCTCCTCTTCATCCCCAGTTCTCTTCCTCATTTTGCCAGGTCTTGGGCAAGGATCCATTTCACAAGACTGATGACTGTAGGGAGGTCATCTCGGCCAGATGGGAGAAGTTCTCCATGTAATACAGAGAAAACTTTTCATTCCCAATATTTCCTAACCCTTTAGGAACTGAGCAGTGAGCCACACAACCTCTTCTTAAGTGGTTTTAGAAGAGGCTAACCAGATTTCTGAGGAAATTCACAGATGTGTATAACAATTTTGTGATGAGTTCCTTCCTGTGGCCATAACAGATAAAAGGTCCTCTGGACCACACTTTTGAATCCTGTGCCCACAGTGTGGTTTGCCAGGACAGTGTGTAGAACATGCTTTCTGAGGTAAGGTACAGGGCTTAGAGTACAGACACCTCATCCTCTGCCACCTCCTGATTGCTAGTGCTTCTTAAAACTTCTTCTTAAAAAGTTTCTCACTAGCTTCAAATCTCCCTTCTCAAAGTGCTCCCCTTGTGGGAACTCTGGTTCCACAATCTGCTGAGAATTCAGCTTCGGTAACCTAAATTTTGTAAAGAAACTCAAAACCATAATAGTCCGGGGGAAAAAAAAAAAGCCAGCACTACAAATGCAGGCACAACATGTCAATGTGCCATTTGTTCCTTCTCTTTTACTCCTTTTACAATTCCTGAGAGCCATTTGGTATTTATTCAGTGTATTCAGTGTCCTGGATTCTTGGTCCCCTCTTGTGCTGTTCAGCTGTGTTTTCACAGTGCTGGTACTTGCCTCGTGCTTTCCATGTGAGTCGGTCCAGGGACAGTGGAATGAGAGCTTTACGTTTTCTGTGGAGTACAGGATTAACAACAAATATCTCCTTTAAGTAGATTTTATTATCCTCAGAGGACAGGATGTTTCAGTTGTGCAGTTGCACTCCATAGCTCCCTTTTTCAAAGTTGAATGCCATCTTCCAATATTGCCTGTATGCGGTCAGTCACAGCAGGTCACAGGCCACACAGCATGCAGCTGCCTCCAGAAAATGCATCACTAAAGTGATGAAGCGCACACTTACATGAGACAGCTTGTGTTCAGTCACGTGGCAAGGGTGCGATCTCCATGGCTAAAATGCAGGCCTTTCCCACGTCTGCTAGTGGGCCTCTGTTGCAGCTGTGCTGTTGGTGTCCCAGGATGGGATCTGACTCTTTGCAAAATCCCATTCGGGGCTGGTGGTGCAATCCCTGACGTGCTATGCTCTGACACGTCACAAGAATGGATTGCATCTCTGGGAGGAGCATTCACTGGAGCTTCTAAGAGATTGAATATTACCACAAAGCCTGTCACACTCCTGTGACGCTGAACAGTGTTTAAGCCTCGTGTTCCATCTTCAGTTGGACAGAGGGAGGATCATGATTTGGATGGGAGGGGAGTAAGTTACTCAGTGAGTATAAGTCACTCTCACAAATGCATTATAAAGGTCAATAGTTTTTCGGAAGGTATTCTTCCTACATATTGACAGTTTCTCTATGTGTTTTTAATGGCAAAAACCTTGTAAATTGGTATTTATTACAGTATGCAGGCTGTCTTAATTTGACAAAGTTCTTACTCATTGTGGAAACAGAAAGAGGCAGGAAAAGGCTCAGTAAGCTAAATACCAAAACAGCATGATGACTTACCACATCTTGAATTTATGGAGGACAAGTTGGGGAAAGGGGTTGAAAAAATATAGATAGGTATACAGATAGATATGTGAATAAATGGGCATTTCTCTTTATCAAGCTATGGAATACTAATGATCTGTATGTATTGGTCATGCAGTTGACCTAAGTCTTTGATGATAACTTTTTTTGGGGGGGAAAGAGTTCTAAATTTATTTTCACTGATTATGGTACGGATCTCAGGTATCACTGGAGAAAATTGTTGTAGCCACGTAAAACGTACGCATAATTATTTGCGGATCTCCATATTAATGTGAATCCCAAAATGTATTTTCTATCCCAGTTATNCCCCCCCCCCCCAACTTTACATCACTGAAAATTCAAAGTTAAACTCCTTGCTAGTGAAACTTTTAAGTTCTAGGCAGTGAAATAAATTTTTCTAGTTTGAGAGTCTGCATTATACCGTAGGAAGGGACTAATTCATCATTTATAAAAATATCAGCAGATAAAGACTTGTATAACTCATGGATTTGTTCTTTCTTTAAGAAAGACGATATTAGAGTTAGGAAATGCTGCTTTCTCTGGACAACAGTATTCTTTCGAGAAATACTGTGAGTGATAGGTAAGCATATAGCAGCTATTTTGAGGGTGGTAATGAGCAGTGGAAATTAATACATTTTTTTGTGACTTGTTTCCAGCACTGTAGGTTAATGGAGTTGATAGTGTCTCTTTATTGTAGAACCACATCCTGTCTGGTTGAAAAAAGGATGGGATTATTAGCCAAGTCTGTCTGTCTCTGTCTTTCTTGTCAAGACAGGAACTGCTTCATGCCATGCTGTCTGACAATATTGCTCAAAAGCTCTTCTGTCACATGCCCTCCTTTCTACCAAAGGCACTGGTTCCTTTCCTGAGTGCTTGAGATGAATGTTAGATTCTGTGAAATCTGAAGGTGGTTTTTTGGACGTGGTTTTAACGACTTTTGATGTCAGTGCTTTCACCACAGTCTGCTAGTAAACAGTTGATGCAAAACACTGGCATCTATTTACCTTAACTTTGGTGTCAGGCATCTCTGTTTCTTTTGGGTGCTTACATGGTCAAAAGGCATGTGTGTTTTTACTGAAGGTGGTAAATTTGTAACATCCTTACTGAGGTTGAAAGGCAAGTTGCTATATGCAGAATTGTACTAGAGGTTATTTGCATGTAATATTCAAAGAAGAGCAGACTTGGAATTTACTGTCTGCTAATGTTGATCTGTTCTTTTGATTTTGGCAATGTGCTGTGTATGAATCATATTTAATGGCACAGAGAAAAGGCACTGCGCTCTGTGAGGGAATGAGGCTGTGCGTATTGCATCTGTTTGAGTCAGCAGCCAGCGTGTTCTGCTGCAGCTCTTGTCGGAACAGTCTGGAGGTTATTTGAGGGTACGGTGAGTCACAGCGGTGCCTTCTTCACTGATCATTAGTCTACAGGGTGATGTGCATCTCTCGCGCAAACCTCTATTTGTTTGGTTGTAAGAAAATGATGTAAAATAAACCAAGTGTGATTACTTGAAAAGAAAAAGATTTCTGGTTGTAAGGAGGGGGAAAATCCCTATAGTGTAAGTATGTCATATTTCTAGGTAGCGAGGGACTCATTTGCAGGTGGAAAGATATCCTTAATGTGCCCAAGGTCTAGCCATTCCATTTCTATAGGACTTGAACTTTCTTTATATAAAAACAAATCTGGCTGATACATCCCTGATAATGTATATGAACTTACTGCTTGAGCTAAGTGGATACTTCTTTAAATGTAAGGCCAGAATTTTGTAGGAGGCATAAGTATGAAATTAGTTGTGCATTAATTCTGGTTGCAGCCACCTCTCCTGTACAATTCTGTGAATAACAATGCAACTATCAATTCATCCCAGTTTCATATAACCATTACAGGAAAACCAATGAGCAGCTGAAGCAAGAAGTACTGTAATTTCTCTTGCTAAAGTGGTAAGAGCAGTGAAAGCAGAAAGAGGCCAACTGGGATTGACCATAAAAAAAGCATACTTCCTTTCAGAACTAAAAATAAAACCTGTGAATCCTGAGTACCAAGACTTGTCTACCAAATAATTATGACGCTCATTTACATAGTCTTTCATCTCCTTCTAGGGACTGGTCTGAACAGTCTTCTGTTAAAAACTGTTCCAGCTTCTGTGGTTGCCTTGCAGCACAGGTTTTTAGGCTCCTTAGCTCAAAAGGCATCTGATGAGGTAGGCTGGTTTTAAGCAAGGTCTTCTGGGTTTGTGTTCTGTGGCAGCCTGCCAGAGTTTCTGGTTCATCAGTTGCTGGGAGGAACATAGCTGCTTGGCTTCTGAGCAGCAAAACATTTGGTATTCAGTTTTGGAAGCCCAAGAAGATACTCATCTCAGGTTATCATTTTGTTTAAGAAGAGAGAATATTTTAGAGTAAGAGAATACATGTAGCTCCCGACAGGGGCCCCTATGCCTGCTGCCCTTTCATTCATTTCATTTGGTTAGTAAGTGAAATACAAAAGTTCAAATTAAGACCTGTGATCTCAGTGGGGTCAGTATACTTCCTCATGATGGAGTTTCTGTAATATCGGTTTCCATTTTGAGTTTAGGAGATCACAGACCCAACAACTCATACTTCTAAAGCCATTATTGAGGTTGCGAAGTCAGCCATTGAAAAATCGGAAAAATCTTGTTTTCCTCTGTGTGGATGAGGCTGGAGGATTAAGTGTGAATTTTCAATCCTCTGTTCC
>VYZV01044852.1:16838-29644 GCA_013401275.1 Pandion haliaetus | reverse complement strand
CTTAACTGGATAAAATTGTAATTAAAATTGCATATGTAATGAAAGGCTGATAGTATCTATGCCTAATATTCTTTCTCGGTCATCTCTCAAAAATCAAGCTGATAGATGATCCACCAGTTTTTCTGTCAACAGTGTAAGATGGTCCTTATCTGTAGCCTAGTGATTCACTGTGCATTTTCCATCATTCTCAAACTCTTGAGTATTTTTAAACTTTAAATAATGCAGATGATATATCTTTTTTCTTCCTCCTGCCCATTACCCTGCGCCTAGTGCTGGGAATTGTCCAGAACACCCTTATTCCTGAAAACTGAAAAGCTTACTTAATAGCTAGGATGGGTAAAAGACAGATGAAAAAGAAAATTTCTGTAGAGTTCTACAAAATACCATGGTGTAATATGGCAGAGAGCATTATATGAGATCTAATTTAATAACTGTAGCTGATACATAGTTCATTAAATTATATGTTATGAGAAATACTTTGGGCTGTCTTTTAGTTACTCTGCATAAAAGTACTTTAAATACTTAAAAATATTCGGAGTATGGATTTTTACTATATTTTCGTTATACTCCAAAATAAAAAAAAAAAAGCTGAGCAGATAGTATCTTGATACATAGTATATTAAATGTTAAACAGGAATTGAGTTGTTCTGTTCCATCGCTGATGCTATAAAAATAGAAATGATCTGGTATCTTTTTAATATAAGCATCACTTTTTAAAATGTTTGCTTTAGGTCAAGAGTTATATAAGGCTTATTCCTAGTACTCCTCAAACACAATTTCTGCTCTACTTTTTAATGCCCAAAAGAGTTTTCCAGTTAAAAAGCATTAATTATGAAGACAGCTATACCTTGTTTTCCTCCTTTAAAAATTCATATCGATAATGCTGTGTTCAGATGAAATCGAAATCAGGTCAATTGATTGTTTTATAGAATCGTAAAATCATTTAGGTTGGAAAAGACCTTTAAGATCATCAAGTTCAACCATCAACCTTGCCCACTAAACCATGTCATGAAGCGCCCTGTCTACATGCTTTTTGAACACCTCCAGGGATGGTGACTCAACCACTTCCCTGGGCAGCCTGTGCCAAAGCCTAACAACCCTTTCAGTAAAGAAATTTTTCCTAATATCCAATCTAACCCCCCCCTGCCGCAACTTGAGGCCACTTCTTCTCGTCCTATCACCAGCCACCTGACAGAAGAGACCAGCACCCACCTCACTACAACCTCCTTTCAGGTAGTTGTAGAGAGCAATAAGGTCTCCCCTCAGCCCCCTCTTTTCCAGGCTAAACAACCCCAGTTCCCTCAGCTGCTCCTCATAAGACTTGTGCTCCAGGCCCCCCACCAGCTTTGCTGCCCTTCTCTGGACATGCTCCAGCACCTCAATGTCTTTCCTGTAGTGAGGGCCCCAAAACTGAACACAGTACTCAAGGGGTGACCTCACCAGAGCCGAGTACAGGGGGACGATCACTTCCCTACTCCTGCTGGCTACAGTCCTGCTGGCTACAGTTTCTGATACAGGCCAGGATGCCGTTGGCCTTCTTGGACGCCTGGGCACGCTGACGGCTCATGTTCAGCCGGCTGTCAGCCAGCACCCCCAGGTCCTTTTCTGCCACGGGGCTTTCCAGCCGCTCTTCCCCAAGCCTGTAGCATTGCATGGGGTTGTTGTGACCGAAGTGCAGGACCCGGCACTCGGCCTTGTTGAACCTCATACAATTGGCCAACCTCATACAACTGAATACAATTGAACCTCATACAATTATGTCAGTATAGCACAGAATTCAAGCATGCTTTTAAACTCTGAGGAAAAAAAAATAATTTCTACTGAAAGCCACTGTTGGAGAATAAACTATCTATGACTCCCTTTCTGTCCAAAAGGGATTGTTGATAGATGCCTTGTGGGATGTTGTTGCCATTAAGAATGCAGTCTTACAATCTAGAACCTTGTACGCGCTGTCTTTAAATGTTCGGGAAACATAAAGGAAATTTCTCTTTTCCTTGGCTAATGTGTATAGGGGTCTTTTGTGTGATCTGGAAAATAATATCAGTATATCTTTCTCCTGCTCGGTCTGCATTTTTACAAGCTGCTTTGTTGGCAAACATCCTTTTGAACAGCCTCAGGAAGTGTTTTCATGTCAAGTTCACCCAAGGCAATGATTCAAAATGCTGTTTTGGTGTTTGTGCAGGACACCAAGGTGAGACTTAGCAACACACAAAGACTTTGTGAAATAAAATAATGAAACTGGAAGAAGTATGGCTTTTTCTCTGGTAAGAGGTATGGATTTCTGATGGTCTAAAGACACTTTATGCTTGCAGATTTCCTCGGAAGTCATCAGTTGGTCTACTATCTTTTTATAGTGGTAACTTTTGATGCTCTCTCGCCCTATAAGCCTTGCCTTGATTATGTTTTCTTCTAATGTTTTGTCTGTAGGATTATGAAGATTTTACAGTAAATTTTAATAAAGCTTTTGTATGGCAAAAATTATTGCAGTATTTTTAAATGCAAAAATAAATGCCTTAAAAATGTTCATCTGAGCCATCTTTTTAACTACAGACAGTAACAAGGGAATTAAAACCGTTATTAGACCCTTAAATAATATAGATCTTTACAAATGCAAGCTTTTTTCAGGACCGTAGAGTAATGCTGTCAACTTAAAATGTTTTGGTTTTTTGGCTTGTACCCATCTCCCAAATGAGGCACACATTGATTTCATACAAGTGGTGACAGTGTCAAGTACTAATGGAGACAATTGTTATGGTAGGTCAGCTGTTAATTTAAAATAACACTATTTCTAATTTCAAATTTTTATGGCCTTGGAATTCCATAAAATGAACCAATTCTTTTGTCAAACTCTCCACTTCGATGTAAGCCTCTCTGTGGAGCTCTTGCATTCAGAAATGCATTGATGGCATTTTAAAAAAAAATTGCCACTGGAATATCACTAGTCCTCCAAAATAATTAAGTCTAAATGCACGCTTGATTGTTTACCAAGCGTTTTAGCATCATTCTAAAGAGCAGGTAGTGGGCATATAGTTAAGGTAAGTTAAGGGCATGGGTTGCTGTTTCCATCTTGATTTTAGCTCTAGTGATCAGCTCAATAGCAGCAAGCAATAGAAAAAGAGTAGGTGTAAGGACAAAGCAAAACCAAAAATTATGTCACTGTAGAAACTAACAGTGCACATCTACCTGGCATGGTGAGTGCAGTCTGGTTACCTCAAGGATTGTGTAGTAGAACCATAAAAGTAAAGACGGTCAAAAGAAAATATTGAGTAGGTAGTAACTTCCCCTCAGGAGTCTTAAACGGGCTTGGGTTCTCTAGCTTGGAAGAGGGCTGATGGTGGGGGGCAGACTTTTGTATGGCAATGAATGCTATTGAGGTAGCACATGTAAAATGATTGCCTTTAAGTATCAATGGATGCGCAGTGAAAGATTGGAACAGCAGGTTCACAACAGTCAAAGGGAAGTACTTTATCCACAAAGGGAGTAATGAAGTTATTGCCACATTGCCCTTGCTGACGAATGCT
Source organism: Pandion haliaetus (assembly GCA_013401275.1). Classification (NCBI taxonomy): domain Eukaryota; kingdom Metazoa; phylum Chordata; class Aves; order Accipitriformes; family Pandionidae; genus Pandion; species Pandion haliaetus. The sequence continues at coordinate 26,123 of VYZV01044852.1, read as the reverse complement.
GTGCCATGGTGGTAAAAAATGCGTGTGGATACGGCAAGCGGTTATGCTGCCTCAGGGAGAGGATGATGAAATAGGATGCAGACTCTGGCTCGGGAAGTAGGTCCGTAAACCGCTGTTTGCCAGTAGCTGCTAGATCATTCTGTGTGCCCCTTTACGTTTTTGAGGAGGTGAGTGTGTGTGTGTGTGTGAATTGCTGATACCAGGTAGTGACCTAGTATCGTTGCTCATATTCTTCTTGTGAAGGAAGAGATGAAATATCAGTAGTTAGTAGTTCCTTCTGCTATTATACATCACTTAGACAGGATTTTGTTGGCTAGCTTCTTTAGGAAATACTTCTTTTTCTCCCTTTTTAGGTTTCTGATTTTTTTTTTTTTTTTGTCTTGTAACAGCCTTTGATGTAGTTTAGGGAGCTATATGTGTGGTCAGAGAGGGAATTGTGCTGTTCCATTTGACCTGTCTTTTTCTTTCTACCCTCTCGGAAGTTTCTGTTTGTGCTTTGTGCCCCTGCATTAAAGTGAAGAACTCTCTATAATGATTTCATCCTCCTCAATGAACAGAGAATAGACAATGTTAACAGCACAAAAAAATGAAGCTGTAAAATCAAATTTTTGGGCCTTCCCGGTTTTCCTTCCTTCCCCTTACTAGCATCGGAAGTTGATTAGCATTGTTTCAGCAGCTGCCTGGGTTGTAAACTCCCATCACTCTCCCCAGCTCTTTGTGGCCATCCCAGCTTTAATTCCATAGTATTAGATGCCATGCATGGCCGTGGGTATTTGTCAGCCTAAAGTACTTCTTACCTACGACTTCGGAGCATGGTACGTATCTGAGAGTGGATTTCTGACAAATAGGTTTCATCCAAATCTTCTGTGGTTGGTTAGAAGTATACTTTACCAGGAAAAAAAAAGAAAACCCAAACCCATACAGCAAGACAAAATAATCTGTAGTTTTCTGTTTGTGATTTTCATGGTTTTGGCAGGAAAACCCTGTAATCCCTACATTTGGATATGGTTTGGTTTGGGCTTTGGAAATGCAAGGTAACTTTTCTTTTCTAGCCTGAATTAGTCTATGCAAGGAAAAAGAAAAACCTAAACCGAAACAATAAAGCCGTCACTGGGGTTTAGCTTCAACGTTGTCATATCTCAGCCTGTGTGTTGAGGGCTACCACTTAAATGTCTGTGAGGCACAGAGATAAAGCCGGTGTTTCATCAGCTCCCTGATGGCCTTGTACACACAGAGCCTCATCAACCTTGGGCACTTCGCATGAAAAAGTGTTTGGTTTGAATGTACAATTATGCAATGCTACTCTGTGCACCTTGCAGAGAAAAATGGAGCTACCTGAAGACAACTTCCTGCCATCAGTTCCTGTGAATAGACGTGTGTAATCAGCTGCTTTGCAACCATCAGAAAAAGGAAAAGAATTAGTGGGGGTGCCAGATGAAGAAGGTACTAGCTAACCTGATCACTGTATTAGCCTTGACAAAGCCTTGCCAAGAAGTGGGCTTGAAATCTCAGGTACTGAGAGAACTGATAGGAGGAAGCAATTTTACTTTTGCAAAAAATCAAAAGTTCAGGGTAGTACAGTAACCTGATACAAAAGACTTTACTCAGGAAACTTTGTGGCAGTAAGCTCTTTTCAAGGAATGGTAGTCTATGATCTTCCCATACACACTTGTTGGCAGTCTTCTTCAGCCTTCATCTACCCACCTGAATGTTCTCAAATAACAGGAATATGGATTAAGCTTTTATGTTATAGATAAGTATTTTCAAGTCTTAGCTATAAGGTATAAACCAAGACGTGACATAGGCAGTCCTCAGTTACACTTCCACACTTCAAAAATCCCCACACAAATTTGAGCACCTGCGTTGAAGGAATATACTGAGTACTACACAGCACCTGACTCCTGCCTGTACATTTAAACACTCTTCATTTAAATGCTCAAACGTATCATGACTTGGGTTTTATGTATGTTATGGTGGAGAGAAACAACTTTTCATCATCTCAGGTGAGTACAAGGTGCAAATGTAGAGACGTTTAGGTAGACCTCTTCCAGTGAGCCCCAAGCTGTCTCCTGTGCCAGAAGTCGGGCTGTGCAATTCATGTGAGGATCGGCAGGCTACTGCAGCGTGTGCACTGAGGTCATCAGCACTGGATAAACTGTACCAGGCACTTAAAATTTCACATGTATAGTAAGTAAACATCCACCTGTCGTGCTTTGTGTTTTCTGATAGTGGCATGGATGTTTAGATAGCAACTCTGCATGTTGAGACCTGTGATTAAAAGCTGCTTTTTTTCCAGCCCCACCCCAGGTTGCTTTTGTCAGTCAAAGCGTTTCTCATGTTTGAGCTTTCTCAGCTGGGGGGGGATTATGTTTGTGGGGCTGGAAGAGGTTTCTCTGAACTTACAGAAACGTGAAGGGCTGATGCTGGTATTGTTTTGGTCTGCTACCTCACACCTACAATTTTGAGGAAGACCAAATCTTTGCTTTTCCTTTAATAATTCTGAAAAAAATCCCTCATGTTTGGAAACGAAGTCCTGAAATGTCCCTGTATTTTTTACATTTACACCACATGTGCTTGCATCTTCACAGAAGCTGAAGCAGTAGACTGGGAAGTTATAAGAGGTAACATATACTGCAATAAAAGAGTAAATGCCAAAACACGTGACTTTTCAGGGAGCCTTCAGAGCACCAGTCCAACAGAAGACTTCTTATAGGAAAATGAAGTGTGCAGTTGCTTACCAGCCTAGCCCAGGACTTTCTGGCCTTTGTGGTAAGGTTAAGATTTCCTCACGTCAAAAGCATGCTAGTAAAAAGGATGTGAATTTTTGCTACTTGCAAACAGAGGAGGACTGCTGATATGCTTAGCATAAGGGCCCCGTGATGCTGTCTCTGCTTCTGTGGGAGAGAAGCACTTACTAAGGCAGTTTGGGGAACCTAGAGCAGCTTGTGACCCTATGGTGACAAGCAACAGCATCAGAGCCTGCTGTAATGCAGACTATGCCTACTGGAGCAAATGATGTGGAGCAGCATGGCAGGTGGGCAGGGTGTGATGCCCTCACCGTGCACGCTCTGGACATTTTCTCTGGACTGCTGTTGTCTCATCCTCCAGGCGTGAGCTCCCAGCGGCAGTGGGAACACACTTGGTGTGGATCTCTTGTGGGTGTGGGGTTCTGTTTCTGACTATGCTCCGGCACCAAACTAGCAGGCTCATGCAGGCATGACTGCAGTTCCTTCAGTCTGACTCTAAGGAAATGTAGATACGTCGGCTACATCAGTCAGCTACTTCTGCTACCTCTATGTTATGAGTAACTCTAATGTAAATAGATTAATTTCATGGACAGACTCTTGCCGATGTACCACAACTTTTTAAAATCACTTTTGCTAAGAGTAAGAAAGTAGATAACCTACAGTTAAGGAAAATAATCTGAGGCAGAAGTTTCTTTCTAATTGCTTACCATGTAAATATATATAGGCTTGCCAATGTGACTCCCATTTACAAGAAGGGTTGGAGAGAGGATCCGGGGAGCTGCAGGCCTGTCAGCCTGACCTCGGTACTGGGGAAGATTATGGAGTGGTTCATCTTGAGTGTGCTCACAAGGCAGGTGCAGGACAACCAGGGAATCAGGCCCAGCCAGCACGGGTTTATGAAAGGCAGGTTCTGCTTGACCAACCTCATCTCCTTCTATGACCGGGTGACCCGCCTAGTGGATGAGGAGAAGGCTGTGGATGTTGTCTGCCTGGACTTCAGTAAGGCCTTTGACACTGTCTCTCACGGCATACTCCTCGAGAACCTGGCAGCACATGGCTTAGACAAGTGTACTCTTTGCTGGGTAAAAAACTGCCTGGATGGATGAGCCCAGAGGGTTGTGGTGAATGGAGTTCAATCCAGCTGGCGGTGGGTCACAAGTGGTGTTCCCCAGGGCTCAGTACTGGGGCCGGTTCTCTTTAATTTCTTTATCAATGATCTGGATGAGGGGATCGAGTGCACCCTCAGTAAGTTTGCAGATGACACCAAGTTGGGAGGGAGGGTTGATTTGCTTGAGGGTAGGAAGGCTCTACAGAGGGATCTGGACAGGCTGGATCGTTGGGCTGAGGCCAATTGTATGAGGTTCAACAAGGCCGAGTACCAGGTCCTGCACTTGGGTCACAACAACCCCATGCAATGCTACAGGCTTCGGGAAGAGCGGCTGGAAAGCCGCGTGGCAGAAAAGGACCTGGGGGTGCTGGCTGACAGCCGGCTGAACATGAGCCGTCAGCGTGCCCAGGCGTCCAAGAAGGCCAACGGCATCCTGGCCTGTATCAGAAACTGTGGCCAGCAGGAGCAGGGACGTGATCGTCCCCCTATACTTGGCACTGGTCAGGTCGCCCCTTGAGTACTGTGTTCAGTTTTGGGCCCCTCACTACAGGAAAGATATTGAGGCGCTGGAGCGTGTCCAGAGAAGGGCAGCAAAGCTGGTGAGGGGCCTGGAGCACAAGTCTTACGAGGAGCGGCTGAGGGAACTGGGGTTGTTTAGCCTGGAGAAAAGGAGGCTGAGGGGAGACCTTATTGCTCTCTACAACTACCTGAAAGGAGGTTGTAGTGAGGTGGGTGCTGGTCTCTTCTGTCAGGTGGCTGGTGATAGGACGAGAAGAAGTGGCCTCAAGTTGCGGCAGGGGAGGTTTAGATTGGATATTAGGAAAAATTTCTGTACTGAAAGGGTTGTCGGGCATTGGAACAGGCTGCCCAGGGAAGTGGTGGAGTCATCATCCCTGGAGGTATTCAAAAAGCATGTAGACAAGGCACTTCAGGACATGGTTTAGCGGGCAAGGTTGATGGTTGGACTTGATGATCTTAAAGGTCTTTTCCAACCTAAATGATTCTATGATTCTATGGTAAGCTTATTTATACAGTATGTGCAAAAAAAGAAAAAAATTAATCTGGTTACTTCTTCCCAGTTTCATGTTAGTTCAGTTCTTAGTACAGGAACAGATCTTTTTCCAGGCATGATTTTCTGAGAAGCATCTTAATCATACTTTATGCTCTTCAATATAACCTATCTTTTTTTTTTTCTTAATCTATTATGGGAAAAGAAAAAAAGTCAGTCTTTCACATATGTGAGTTTTAGCTAGCTAAATTAACCCTAGGCCTTTTATTTTAAGAAGTGCAAGGATCTTCTGTGTAATTTTTTCTTACTTTAACCATTAAAAAGTTAACATTTGCTGTAACTAGGTGGCACCTAGAAGAAAACACATTATGGGATAATTTTATTACTAAAAATAAATGTAATGCTTGGTTTAGTAAGTTTTGATTGGTCCCATTTCACCCCTTTTCTCTGTAAGTACGGGGATTTGATAATTTAATTAACAAACATGAATGCTTCTGAAATTGATGGTCATCTAGGCTCCACTTTTAGTGTGGGAAAAACTAGTAATTTCAGATGTCCCAATGTGGTAACTGTTGTCAAAACAGACTACCCATGGGAGATCCTTTTGCAAAACTTGGTATAAAAATCTGTGTTCTCTGGATTAAATGCTGCCCTTCACTGAAGACTGTACAGACTTCAGAGTTGGTGGCTGATACCCTCTAAAATTCAGTACTTTGTGCTGTGGAGAATAATACTCGCTGTTTTAATGCAAGCGGGTTTTTTTTCCCCCTAGTCATCTGTAATAATATGGTAGAGGTAGAAATAGCTTTCATTTCCAACTGAGAAATGGTCAACCCACCACAAAATCGATTTAAATTAGTAAACCAAACTGGATTAGACTTTCGGCCATTGTTAGATGGTTGAGGTAGCCACAGAAATGCACTTTTTGGCAAAATAAACTGTTCCTAAATCATAGAGGAGTCTCATGGAAACCTTCACGGGGAGGTTGTTTGGTCAAGTGGTCCCTTTCCACACCAGAGCATGGTTTTGCTGCTGATGCGGGAGGTAGGAGAGAGGTTCAGGTTCCTTGCTCTGAGTAAGGAGTAATGAAAACTGCTCTGGAGCAGATGAAGAGGATCTTCACACCAGGCTTCCCTTTTCAAATGTTGGCATTCCTCTACTTCACTGCCTGCTTGCGCAACAGGCAATAAAACTATCAAGGAATTCAGTAGGTTAACGTTAGAGACACAGAAGTTGTCACAAAAGAGTATTGATTTTCAGACAGAAATTGTTTAATATGTTAGCAGATGTCTTTTGCTAAAATATAAAACCTGAAGGAATCCAGACTGTATAAATGTTCTAGAAACCCCCTGACCCCAGTCTACCCCATGGATGGAAGCTCTGGAATAAATGCTTCAATGGCTATTTTGCACATAATACAGAATCTGGTTTGAGTGGTCCTCTGTATTGAACTCCCCTATCAGCAAGGTGAAATTCGATTCTTGCCATGCTTTTTAATTCGTAAAATGATAGGCAAAATACACTTATCTGAGCTGCATCCCTTAAGAAGCATTCATAGACGATGTCAACCTTTTGTATGAAGTGTCCTCCTCTTGAATGGGAGTTTGGTTTCAAAAATATTGCGGGGGAGGGGGGGAGAAGAAAAAAGTTAATTCATTGCACTTTCACAGCTGCATTGAATGTGGCTTGTGACTATCCCCTGCGTGCTCTGGTAAGGAGCAGTTGTGAAAGGGGTGCTGGCACACTGGGGTTACTGTGGTCTGGCTGGTGTCTACTTTCCAGCCACATTGCTGCAAAGTGGTACATTGAGGAGTGGCTGTGCCTCTGCCCTCTGCTTCCTGCTGCACTCTTGCTAAAAGTCAGGTTATGGTCTACTTTCTGCGGCACAATACCTCCCCAGCAAAGTTTGCATGAATATATATATGTTTTTTTTTCCTTTTTCCCATCCTCATCAAGCTACTTTGGTCCTTAAAACGTAATTTTTAGCCCAGTGTTAGACCTCTGTTTGAAAAAGCTAGATCGTGCAGCAGAATGCCAACTCCAATAAAGTATGCATTTTATATTAAAACTATTATAATCTGGAGTTCAGTGGGGTGTGTCTGTGCATCATAGAGAAAGCACTTTTGAAAAAGCTCTACGTTTTTACATGTGAGAAGTAGACCTGCAAGGTATTACCAGACCAGAGAACAAAAAGGATGTTCCACTTTTTCTCTGAAATAATCATGTCTGAAAGAATGTATACTGAAATTGGAGTTGGCAGGATGGTTTAGCAAGAAGGCATACGAGTATTTTGGTAACTTGCCAATGTTCTGCTAAATGTTTATAAACACCTAGGTAGCAGGTCAGTTCCCCTTCATGGCTATATAGCTGGATGTTAAGATTACATGCGAGTTGCATACTATTGGGAATTACATTCTTCCTGCCTAATTGTTATGTTCCAGTCTCATGGCATAGCACAGCTTTTTTGAGTACCGCAGCTTTGCTCAGCAGGTTGCATTTTTTTTCTACTTACCTGTCCTAGAGGATCTGGTGCCTGGTTAAAATTGAAATGAAAATAGATTGGATGTGTTTGGAATGGAACATCTGGAGTTGCTGGATGTTTTAGATACCAAATAAATGAGTTAGGGTCACCTTGACTATTTTTAATAAATGCAGACTAGGAACATTTCAGTGGCAAGGAAAATGAGATGGAATAAAAGGCAAAAATGAAGTAGGAGTCATTTTCACTTATAGCGTCTACTTTAAAATATTCTTTTACTTACAGAGGATCAGCTTTCTAAAGTCTGTGTCAGTGACCAAAAGTAAAGGAGCAACTGAAGTATAACAGAGTTTGGTGGGGAAAAATGCAATGGAAGAAAAGTCTGTGATATTTTTGTGAAATAATAAGTGGAGTAAGGCTTGTGGAAGATCTAATACATTTTATTGGATTGACAGATACAGAAGGAATTAAAATACTAAGTTTTAATAATGCAAATGCTTCCCCGGTTCTGAAATAGAAGTGTCAGTCTTCATCCTTAGACCTTAATAACTACAACACTACTACTATAACAAATATCTGGTGTCATTATAATGTTTCAATTAATTTCTGTTTGAAAGGTCATAAATAAAAAGCTGATAATGGAATGAATAGCTTTGTCCTTTCAATTTCTTTACAGATCTAGAACTTAACTAGTTAAACTTCACTTTCCAATTTCATATGCCTCCCCTCTTCTACAAGATTAGTTTTAATTTTGATGTTATAATTACATTCAATACTCATCATCATTACATATAAATTTCTTTCACTTTGCTCTCTTTTGCCACCCATACTCGCATTCAGGAGCTTCTGTACCAACTTCTTATGAGTTCTTTTGCCCTTCAACTGAAGCACGTTACTATCCTCAAAAGAAAGGTGCTAGTTCTAAATATAGAAACCTAATTTAGATTCTGCTGTGACAACTAGTGGTCCATTTCTTTTTCATTATAGTGATGAGGTATTTATTTCTGAAGTCCATTGATATGTTACTTAAGTCACCTTTTAGCTTGGAAGGCAGAGAAAAAGTTGCCAATAGGGGCGAAGGCGCAATTCTTTTAAACATACTTGAGTTTGAGAGATCTTCCATAGCTAGAATATCTCTGTTCCATCTCCCTAAGCTGGATATGTATTTTCTTCTATCATAAACCCCACTATTATAGCCATTTAATACAAAATGTCTTTACTTCTGTTGAAATAAACTCAGAACCGTGGATATATTTTTCTTTAGCCCTTTTCTTTTCAGGATTAGCAGACTTGGAGAGAAAGTCCGCTATAACTCAGTTATAGAGAAACTAAAACAGAGAAACTGTTTCAAAGACTGAATAATGACTGAGAGTGAGAGATGAAACAGTTCCAGGCAGGTATGCTAGAGTGTTTTTTTTCATAAGGAAGGGTAGTTCTCAAAGTAGCTATGCTTCTTTCTCAAGAAGTTCTTATCTTTTATATTCATTGGAAAATATCCCCGCTTCTTTTTTGTACCAGAACAGGTTTTAGGGGGGGAGAAAAAAGGTTGTTTTTCACTTTTTGTAGGCCAAATAGCTATGTGATTCATGGCTGGGATTTTTTTTGACCAGAAGTGGGTCATTCATTTTATAGATTCTCCTGAAGTAATTCAATGTATGATGTTTTAGCATTATGAAATAGAGGAGGGGGGGAAAAAGTGTCGTAGAGATTTAGTGCCTGCCCTGGTGTCTAGCTCCACTTGTGGGTCTTGGCCTGAAAGAGCTTGTCGTGGTTTCAGGTCAGCTCAGTCGGTAACAAAGCACCATGAAGCCGCTCGCTCACCCCCCACCCCCTCGCCTGGCCACGTTGGGATGAGGAAAAAATACAAAGGCAGGGTCCTGGGTCGAGACAAGGACTGGGAGGGATCACTCCCCACTTATGGTCACGGGCAAAAGACAGGCTC
>VYZV01044851.1:82189-103162 GCA_013401275.1 Pandion haliaetus | reverse complement strand
TCATGCCAATTGCTGTTGTGAGCATACCAATTTTAGTAGTGAGCATGCCAATTCTTGCTGTGAGCAAATAAAAATTAAGTTTTGTGAGTTAAAGAATCCCTGGTGTCATTTCACCTTAATCCTGACCTGGGAATCAGCAAACCTGAGTCATTGTCCTGAAAAATTGGGACATGACACTACCGATGAGTTCAAGTTAGAAGGCACTTGTCATGGTCATTTAGGCAAAATTTTGTCTTGTAAAAAGCCTGAATAAAATAATGTAACATTCTCACAATTCCTTAAATCCTGTTTTTAGAAGGATACACCCTATATAATTCAGCTTGACACAGAAAGCAAACCCAGTTATGTCCATGTAGTAATGTGCTTTACAGAGTAGCTAGCTTTGGTCTGAAAGCAATATAGCAATTAGTGACCTTCCATACCTCAGCTAATGTATTCTGACTTGCAGGATATTATATTACCATATACACACTTCAGTGATATGGCCAGGACCAGTCTCTGCCACTCGGACCATTGAATAATGTATGCTGTAGGCTGTTTGGGGCCTAAAACTCAATGGAAGTTAATGGAACTTGTGTTTCTATTTGATGCCCTTAAACCCTACCTCTGTCCAGCTATGAACAGCTGAGAAAGTTAGGGCTTATGATTGTTCTACAAACCTTAAAAAATAACTAGCCATTGATTCCCAGTAAATAGCCTTCAGCATTTCTGTCTTCGGCCATTCTCTGGGATTATAACAACTGCAGAGTAATTTAACTGGAAGATGTCATTGAAAAGAAAAAAACATAATAAAATGAAAAAAAATTTCAGAATTACCAATATAACAATTAATAATAGAATTACCAATATAACAATTAAACACAAGGTGAAATTTGTAGTTATTATATACTTTGTAGGATTTTTGTGAATGAGTCACAGTATGCCAGGAAGCTTTGAAAACCATAACTGTCCACAGCTGGAATGTAATGTTAGTGCTACCTTGACCTTGGGTTTAGGTGTCATGAGTGGGAGGTGCAACTGAAAGGTAAATCAGGTGGTGTGTACTGCTTGTCAGCCCTTCAGAGAGCATGAGCATCACCTTGGACCTCAGTTAGAAAACTAGTGTCCATCTATAGGCAAAAATTTTTCCCACTTTTAGATTCTGAATGAACTTGTTTAGAGGAGAGGGACCTCTAAAGGGATAGAAACTGTACTGTAATCACAATGATGAAGAATTATAAAATGAGGGAGACACTCCAAAGCATAAATTGGTGGCTGACAGCCAAGCACCCACACAGGTGCTCTCTCTCTCTCCTCCTACACAGCAGAGAAAGAAAAGACAGCAAGAGTTGTGGGTTGAAATAAAGACAGGAAGATCACTTAGCAGTTACTGCCATGAGCAAAACAGACTTGACTTGGGGAATTTAACTTAATTCATTGCCAATTAATGTAAATATTCAATTACTGATTCAGATATTGCAAAACAAAACCAGGAAACATTACAAATGCTAAGGGAGAACACACCCCTCCTCCCTCCCCAGTCTTGACTCCACTCCAGACACCTCTCCTCCCACCTTGTTATCAGCACAGGTTACACTTAGTCCTTTCAGTGGCACAATGGGCAGCTCAAGGAGATGTTGCAGTCAGGACGTAGCAGTTTCTCTTTGTTGCTCCTTCCTTCTCACTCTCCAGAGGCTGCAGTCCCTTTGGGAATATCTGCTCCGCTATGGAGTACCTCCTTCTTCTCCTCCTCTGACATTGGTGTTCCTGCTGTTACTTCTCCTTGATTCCCTCCTCCTCTCTCTGTTCTCTCCCTGTTTCCTTTTCTTTCTGGCATTTTCTGACCCTTCTAAATATGTTTTTCCACACCTAGTGGTGGCTGATGTGCTCAGCTGTGTCCTGTGGTGGGATTGTTGCAGCCGGCAGTGTCTGGCATGGGGCAGCTCCTAGTCTATCCTCACAGAGGCCACCCCTTCAGCTCCCCAGTGCCCACATATGGAGACCTGCACCCAATCCAGGGTCTTTGGAAGTGAAAACTTTCTAAAATACCTCCTTTGCTGAAAGACTATATACATTTAAAAACAAGCCCTGAAGGTGTCTATGGTTTTGGCCTGTGTTCACTGGGTATGTTGCAATGACACATCTTACAGAGTAGAACGTGAGTCAATTCCAGAAAAATAAAACATCACAAATTCAGTAAGCAAGTGTTTTCTCACCATGTCTTAGAAGAATATAATCATGATGGCTTTTCAAATATCTGAACAGCTCTGGTTAGTACATGCTAGAGAAATCTTACTTCTTGCTACACATTTCTTAAGCTAGGAAGCGCCAGTAAATCTGTTATTGTAGGGCCCATGATCACATAGCATATTAGTGCAACAAAAGCTTTGAAAATTAAATAATTCATGTCAATGCTTAATTTGTTCTGATGTAATTTCCTCTATAGTCTGTGAAATACTGCAGCCTTGTAACATTGCAATTCATTTCATTTTATATAAGCGGAGACTGTAATCTAAGATTTATAATGCATCCCAGTTCAAGGAGGTCCTGTGAATTGCTGGCACCATGGGCTGTTACAAACACAGACAAAAAACATGCTAAAAATCTGTTGTAATTTAATTTAGTTGGATGCTGAAATAAGTGATGACCTAGTAGCCACACATATCTGTTAATCGTATGAAACCTTACAGTGCACTACAGATGGCTAATATTTTGAAAAAAATGTGTTGTAAAACCTCAAGTACTGATAGCAGATTTTTCTCTGCTATAATATGGTACAGGACTATATAGACCATACAAAATTGGTCCTGAACTTAAAGTACCATCTAAAGCCTACAGTATAGTCTGCAGTATGAGAGAATTAATTCAATTTGTCTGTGAAAACGATGACACTGCTACATGGCTCCAAAATATTTCAGAGCCTTTTGTAATATCACTGTCACAAACTATTGTGCCAAATTCCCTCACAGCTACACCCATAACACCAAATTGTTTTCAGAGGAATTGCCCACGTGTAAATGAGAAAGTAATTTGGCTTGATGTGTTTGCTCTAACTGAAGAACACAGAGGCAAAGGGCTCTTTCCCTTCTCCTTTTGAATCTTAAGGTTGATACTCTAATTACTTTCAATGGTGATTCAAACAGCAGAGCTCCCTGAAGGAAAAGAAATCATAAGTGCTGATTCTGTGTCTCAGCTGCTAAAAAGACAGACAAGGAACAACAGAGAGATAGGTAGTCTATTTTGTAGACAAATGGTGAAAAATAGAGATAAACAGTGTAATTCTGGACATTAACCTAGAGATGTTGGATATATTTTATATGTTCTATATTGCTTTCAGTAAGTTTGATAGCTCCAGTACTGGTAATTTCTAATTATTATACATTTTTTTGTATTAGGACAGTGCTAAAAAAAACACAGCGTACATCCAAGTGTTGCAAATTTCCCTTTCCTTGAGAGCAGGTCAATTTAGGAGCGAAGGCAGACACCCAGTATTTCCCTGAACAACTTTTGTTTGTTAAGTTGTTACTTTGAGTAGCACCAAGCTGGTTTTGAACTAAACACTTATTTACTCACATTCACTTCTTAAGTACCTGGTTGGAGCATGAGTTGGGATGACAACATTAGTTGTATACTCTGAAGTGCATGGCTGTGCTGGAACACCAATAGATTCTAGGCAAGAGTTTGTAAAGTCCCTCAGAGGACCCTTTGTAGGCTTTGTTTACAGCAGATGCTATGCTTTTACATGTGGTCCGAGTCTTACAACCCATTTTTGGTGATAGTGAGAGCTAATGGCCTTGTACAGCCCCAGAAAATTCTTTATGTCCTGCATTTATTAGTTCTTGCAGATTCAACAGGACTTCAAGTCTCCAGAGGTTGTCAGTCTTTGGGAAACTTCAGCATACTACCTTCTCGCTGCATCTTTTCCCTCTCTTCAGCCCACTGTTTTCTGGCAAGTGTTTCTCCATCCAAACCTTTAGATTCCAGTAGACACCATTCACACAGAAGGGTCTTAATGACACAGTTCCATTCTCCTTCACTTAGGGAGGGACAGCTGTGAGTCTTTAAAATACGCCCACAGCTATGGGGTACTTTCTGTCTTCTCTTCCTGGTAGGAAATGCAATGATTTGTGCTTGCAGGAGGAAATACTTTCCCAAAAACTCGTATGGATTTACTCTCACACAAAAGTTTAAAGATTAACAAAAATCACATCTAGCCCCTCAGGTCTTCTGGTGCAAATCCCTTATGGCTGCTTTCACAGAGTATGTTATTCCAAATTGTTGCTTCTGGACAGACAGTACAGTTTCAGATTGCTAGTTTCACCCAGGTTAAACAAAAGTTAAGATCAGGCTTCTAGTCACAAATGTGTTTAAAAGAGTATTAATAAAAGTTGCTACTCTTACCTTCAACAGTAAGTATCTATTCCATTGACTTCATTGTCTGAAAATTACCATTTTCTTTGGCATATTCCTACTCCTAATGCTGTGGAACAGTTCCATAGAGAGTTCCTGCCTTTCAGTAAACAGAAAATTTATTTTGGCAAGTCATGACAGAAAACTATTTACCCTCCATTTTTTCCTGGGAGAACCTCTGTCCTAATAGGTCATGCCACAAATTACTTGAAGTCTAAAAGATCATATTTTCATAACTTGAAGAAAGATGGGCTGTTTCTAACTTCAGAAGAATTGTAAACCAAGAGACTTTTGACCAAAGTCTCATCTCTAGACTCACACTGAAAAGACTAATATTTGCTTTCCTGCTTGGAAGCTCCTTGTGTTTGCTAGAGGGTCAATGTGCATAGCAAGCAGTTGTTCTTTTATAGGCAGGCAATTTTCCTCATTAAGCTGTTTTGTAAGATGACATCACACCCATTAGACATATCGAGCCCAGATATCTCCTCTTTGAAAACAAAACCGGAGTACCAGTAAGACAGGGCAGGAGCCTGCTACATATTCATAATGCAAACTGCAGCTGGCCTGCCCCAAAAAGCAGAACTCTGAGGATTATAGAGTACATGTGGTCAGGCTTTGTTGGCAACATAGTACCTTCCTACCTGACACATAAATATGCAGTTTTGGTCTTCCTAACATTTCTTTCCTCAACCAGTCCTGAAATGATTCATGATCTAACTTAGAAAAACACACAGCCTTTCACCAAAGTCAAGGCCTTTTATTTTTTCTCAAATGGAATGACTAGACATCAAGTTATTACACCAGCCAAGGGCTGTTTTAAGGAACCTGGCTGAACTCACAGCTAGAGCAGAGCTGTGAAGCTCATTTTGATTTGCATTCATAATAGTGGCACAGTTTGCCAAAGATCAGCTTGGACAAAACATCTTTCTGGATGATATAGCTACTCCTGCAGGATGTCTAGGAGAGAGTGAAGGAACAAGGAGACAAATCTGGAAGTGCTTTCTTTATTATGTAGAAGCTGCTAGTGATAGAGAAACACTCTAAATTGTGAGTCTGAGCAAACTTCATGTGAGAAAAATAAGATCTTTTCATTTCTTGAGTTCAGCGACTCAGAACAGGAATTGCTCAGAACAGGCAGAAGGGAATTGATGGAGATAAGGAAATCTTTTGCTAAAGGAAATATTGAAGTGTTTTTTCTGTTCTCTGCCCAACTGAGAGTTCACTATCAAAAAAAAATTCATGTATTTTCTGAGATGAGAACTACGCTAGGAAAAGAAAAAGATAAAGAGGGGACAATTTCTCTCACAAAAAGAAGAGAAAGTGTATAACCAAGAAAACCAATGAAATCTCATTCACACATAAGCAGAAAAACCCCACAAAATGTTCTAAGCTACTTTTTTTCATGATAAGCTATAAAATATTACAGTGAAAAAGTGACAGGTTCCAGAACTAAACTAAAACTTCTTAATGATAATAATGCTGTAAAATAGCAGGAAGGAAAAGATACTGCCACACAGATACAAGGCTGTTTCCTCCTTCCAGTGTCATTTAATTTGGAGGAAAATTTTATCACTTTACTACTTTACATAACAATTTTCAAATCTGATCTTTCACTTCTTACAATTGCAGTATCATTACATATGGTGGGCTTATTTCCTACCCTGACATCAGTGCAACTCAGAAGTAACTCCAATCAATTGAATTACACTATCATAAACTCAGCTTGAGATCAGAATCCAGCCCTATTTCATTAGACAGATATTATAACACTTAATATGTTAAGGAGTTTGTTAAAAGCAAGATGTGGAAAACATAAGCATACAAAATGTTTCATACATTTGAAAGGTTTGTCTTAATCCCATAATAATTTTCAATATTCCCATTAGAATTCATTTTTCAGTATCAAAACTACACACCATACTGTGAAAATAGATCAACTATCTCAATACTTTTTGCTTTTAAATAAGCCAATAAAAGTGGATAATTATTAAATCTCCAACAAACTTAGAAAACTGGTGACTCAGCTGTCATGTGTTTGAGTTTACTTTGCAAGGGACTGTATGATTGAAGGCACAGGAAATTCTATCACTGACACCAATAATCAGGCTCAGTGTCCTACTGTGAATTTACTTGGAGGACAGGCAATGATTCGTTTGGTCTCTTTTTTGTTTATATTTATGTATTGAGTTCAAAATGCCTCTACCTTTAATGTGAAGTAAAATTTATATCTTCCTGGTGGCATTTCTTACATACACAGAGATGGAAGAAGGCTCAGCGGCCCAGGCTCTTGCTGTCCTGCAGACTTGTTTGCTTCTAAGTATCAACCGAATTGAAGGTCAGAGGTACTGTGTTTGCACAGATAGTGGTCTTCAAACTTCAGATGACCAGAAGTGTTCAAACGACAGAAACAAAACTTAGCTATAAAAAAACCTGAATTAGTATCTTCCTGAGACTCCTTATTCTCTTTCAGAAATCCATAACCTCATAGGCGCCCAAGCTACTTCCTCTATGTTTTGTCTTGTTCTCTGTCATTATAACTACTAGAGAATAAGGTGTTTCTGACTCAGGAAGCAGACATACCTAGCTGAAGTTGATGGTCTTAAGTAATGCTGAAGTCCTTGATTCTCAGCCATAAAGTTCTTGGGCTTCGTCAGCAGCAGATTCTTAAACCCCTGCCTTTATACATGCTCCCTCTTACAACCACTTGCTGATTAGTTGAGACCTGTGGTGTAGCAATACCTAGCTCAGGTCATCAGTGTTGAAATGACTTTGATGTAGCATGCTTCCACCTGGAATGTTGTCCATGAAAAGAAACCAGGCTGGATTTTTCAGTTCTTAGCTTCTAGGGGAAAAAAAAAAGTCACATTACTTTGAGTAAGTACCATATTTATTTATTTATTCACTTATAGTCTTAAGTCTTAACAGTTGTATGATATTTCTGTATGCATGCATCCCTGAAGGGAACAAAAAGAACTAGAACCCTGTATGCATCTGCTCTGTTTATTGTTCGTAGAATCTTTAGCCTTGAAGCAGGCCTTGCACTCTACCACTTCATGCAATTGCTGTGGGACCTTGAGTCAGTAGACAATTTTCCATATAATAGAGCTTGAACCAGTAAAAAAAAGGGAGACACTTGCATCTATAAATATTTTTCATTTTTAGTATGGAGTAAAAAGCATATAACTGTGCATGGCTATGACATTACAGGTATCGGAGTAGTTTATAGGCAAAAAAAGCAAGGACTCCAAGTTTAGTAGCATAAAGGGCAACTGTTGTAAAGTAAACCACCAAAATTTCAGCAATAGCTCTTAAAATGGTTCTCAAAGTAGTAGCTGCAGTTTCACAAGGTCATTAGAGAAGAGAAAGAATGCAAAAAGGCAGATTGGGGACTGTGTGGCAAGAACATGACACTGAAGAATTCTGCTTACAGTATAGCTTTCAATGTATACAAGAGAAATCTAAAACCAGACCCTCAGATATGGTGACTACAGCTGGACATGTCTGCGAAGCAGAAGGCCAGAACAAGAGATACACAAAACTGATGAGATAAGAATAAACTAGAAGGAACTATTTCACTTTGACAGCATTTTTACCATATATGGTACCTGTGGAAAGAAGTTGTCAAAAATAATTTTCCCCACCTGGGTAATGATTTTTTTCATTTACTTATTGTTAGGACCAGAGAGAAAAGTTATTCCTTTTTTATGTACTTCTCCCTTGACTGAAGTGTAATGTATCAAGCTTTTCGGGTACTGTGGGGTTAATTTTAGGTGCATTTCAAGTTCTGTGAACAAGATGACAGTTCAAAAAGGCTTCCATATGAAACATCCTGCGTGAAGTAACAGACTAGCAAAAATGTGTTTTTTCCTTTGCTCCTCCTCTCCTGCAAGTACAGTAACTTTCTTTAGGATACTGCAGGGCAAGCAGCAAAGTTTGAAAATCAGAGGTAAGTTGCATGCAAAGAAGTTCTAAATTCACAGTTCTTAATTCATCAGCTATTCTTTATTTATCATTCATCCTGATGGGTGAGAAAGGCAATTTTTTTCCTGCAATCAATATATCTTTTTATACCTTAGTATGTTAATGACCCTATTTATGTAAAAAATAAAAGAATCTTTAACTTCTACTGGCAAGCTTGGGTGCTTAAATCTATAGCTATCTCTCTCCAAAAAAGTGAACTGATGTTCAGAAATTTGAATCAGCTGCAAATTTCAGCCCAACTAACACCTCTGATTAAGGGGCAGCCATTAAAAAGCACACAGCATGGGCTAACTAATGATCCTGTCACAAAGGGAAATATCTATTTGTCATGTAAACAGAGGTGATTCCTCATGCACTGAGTGAGAAAACAGTTGTGAGGTCTGGAATCACTGTTAGCTGAATGTACTTAGTACTTTTGCCCATCAATGAACAGATGCCTACCTTTACACATCCTGTCATTTGAACATCTATGGGAGTCTTATTTGTGAAAGACAAAACATCTGTATATAGTAAACTTTCTTAGAGCTTTTTATAGGTCCTTTTAATAAATTTGGTCCTTGTATAACACCCAAAGTAGAAGTCACAGGAAGGAGAGAATTATTACAGTTCTTGGTTGTACTAAACATAAGGAACAGCACAAAAGGGAGAGAAAGAGAGGAGACTTTCCCATAATCTCATTAATTAATCATTTAATAATTTAACACATCAGATGACAAACTAGCTACATATGTGTCAAAAGTAGTAAATTTGGTAGACAAAAAAATGAATAATACATATTTATAATAATATTAAGTCTCCCTCCCCCCTGCTGTATTCCCTTATGCTTCCTAGTGATAATTGTCCTTATTCAAGATGCAGCTCAAGATGTGTGCTGTAACACACTCAGCTGGGCTTCTGGAGTGCACATTGTTCCCCCAAATTATTTTTTTTATGTTCTTGATAACACAATGTTGTTTCCAGATTGTACCTGTATTTTTTTAAACAAACCCTCAATAAGTCACTGCAATTGGCATGACAAGCTTTTTAAAGAAAAGCCATCATGTTTTCTATTCCCTAATTCCCCTGTTCCTATATTCCATCTTTTTCTACCAAGACTCTGTTAGACTGACTGTTACAATTAATTTGTTGGTTTAGTTATTTTTTTTCTTTTTTTTCCTGCTGTATTAATCATAAAGACCTTCATCTGCAAGCCATTCTGTGTAAGTTCAAGAGAACAGTTTGCAAGACAGACTAAGCTACAGAGTTTGAACATAACTTATCTAAACCAAACAGATCCCTCTACATCCTCGATATTTTGTAATCCAGCTACTTGCACAAAGAATACACTTTATGTGAAAACATAGGCCATAATGCAGATAAATATTATTAGGCAGATAGCAGGAATTAATAGTTAGTTTATGTTGCTTCTCTTTCCATAGTAAACTGTTAACAAACAGGTTCTGGTTTCTTCATGTCCACGAATTTTAAGAGAGATGATTTTCTGACAGTTTTCTTCTTGCTTCATAAAGTTTCTTTCCAAGTTTTATACCTGGAACTGAAAATTTAAATCACTCTGTTCTCCTGTTTCTTTCTGTCCGAGCTGGCCAGTTCCAAAATGGGTACTATAGATGTGAAGATGAAGATCAAGCTATAAAAATACAGGAGTGCTTCCTCTGTTTGTCTTGCAAGACTCCCCCTTCTCATCCTGCACTACCAGAAAGATATCAAAGACTCATCACATGGAACAAAACCACAAAGCAGGCAGACAAACTCAGGAATAGTTGGACAGAAAGTGAGGAGGGTTAAGGTAACTTCTGGAAAAGGGGGAAAATGACAGGCATGAGAGTGAGTTCTGGGAGGAATGAGTGTCCTGGTTTCAGCTGGGATAGAGTTAATTGTCTTCCTAGTAGCTGGTACAGTGCTATGTTTTTGAGTTAGGTATGAGAAGAATGTTGATAACACACTGATGTTTTCAGTTGTTGCTAAGTAATGTTCAGTCTAAAGTCAAGGTTTTTCAGCCTCTGATGCCCAGCCAGCAAGAAAGCTGCAGGGGCACAATAAGCTGGGAGGGAACACAGTCAGGGCAGCTGACCCAAAGTGACCAACAGAGTATTCCATACCATGTGATGTTTTAGGAACTGGGGCGGGCGCATCACCGCTCGGAGACTTCCGGGTGCGTCGGTCGGCAGGTGGTGAGCAATTGCGTTGTGCATCACTTGTATATTCCAACCCTTTTATTATTACTGTTGTCATTTCATTAGTGTTATCATTATCATTATTAGTTTCTTCATTTCTGTTCTATTAAACCGTTCTTATCTCAACCCACGAGTTTTAGTTCTTTTCCCGACTTTCTCCCCCATCCCACTGGGTGGGGGGGGGGAGTGGGTGAGCGGCTGTATGGTGCTTAGTTGCTGGCTGGGGTTAAACCACGACAATGAGGTAATAGAAATATAATACAATCTGGTAAGAATATCCCTGAGGGCAGATGTTCAGATCACATTTTTCAGGCACTGAAGGAGCAGATAGTCAAAACCTTCTTCCATATTACAAAATTGTAAAGCCAGTAATTCCCTCGAGAAGAAAGTGATATTTATCAGAGATAACAGCACCAACACAAGCTACTTATTTATACAATTCCATGGACATCAAGGAAGACTTGATGAACTGGAGTTCACTTCACACTGAAGTTCAGAGCAATCCCCCAGTTGTATTTTCCACTGCTTAGCCAGACTTTCAAGTCAAATTCTCAGGGTGATTAAATCACCACCAAAAAGATCAAGCAAACCTTCTCAATCTTATTTTTCATCCTTAAAGATTGCTATTCCCATCCTTATTCTGTTGTCATCCATTTTTTTAGTCTGTCTTCAGCAGTGACTTTAACTGGTCCCAAAAGCTCTGGACTTTTTTCAGAATATACCTGGGAGAGTCTTATTCAAGCCAGGGAAAATTATAAGTGGCTTTGAGAATAAAAGGGAGAAGAAAACACTTCACATGGTAGAAATCTTAGCTCAGCATTTGTTTCCCAGGTCTACAAAAATCTGGATACTCTAGAATAGGGGATATAACAGGAAAAGAAGGAGGAATTACCTAAAGAGAACTGAATAATAAGCAAGTGAATGTTTTTTAATAGTCATTATTTTCTAATTGAAATTTCAGGGTGATTTCTGTCTGTACCTCCTATGGACTTGGACTTAGAAGGAGTTGTACCCTGCTCTCTGTGTAGGTTTCGCTTGAGAGCTCTCTCAGCCTGCAGCTGGCTTCTGATACACAACCAAGGAGGAAGAGTCTTTGAAGCTCACCAGTACAAATATCATAATCCACAGATTCACTAGCAGCCTACAGCAATTTGTCAATGTGTTCCTCATGGGACCTCCCAATCTCTTCTCTCATTGTTGCTCTCTTTGTGTCATATTCCTAGACATACTCAAAGCTCTGATGGAAATGCTTTGAGATACTCAGACCTCCTCCTTCTCACACCCACCTATTCTATACTGCCTTTTAACAGTAATATTCTGACCTCACACCCCACTTAGAAAAATATTTTGAAGCCTGTCAGTACAGGTGCCAGAGAAATTAAAAAAACTTAGGTATCATGACACCATCCAGCCAATCAATCCTTGGCAAAGAAACAAATGTTGTGAGGACTCTGTGGAGCTTTCCTGAATTTACTCTTGTTATCAGTCATATCACCTGCATTTGAAGACCAAATAACACAAACATAAACATCCACTCACTCTGTATAAAAGAAAGAACACGTTTCCCAATCACTGCTTTGGAGATCTAACATACTTACTTTTTGTACTTTTTATTTTCTTTCTTCTTTCTCTCTCTTTATTTTGGCAACACACATCTCTATACATACAAAACAGTGCTCAGATCTTCTCTGCTCACTACTGAGTCTACCTGGGAAATCAGACCTAGTTTCACTACTTCCCAATGCTGTTCTGATCTCAGTGCTGGCTTCACAATACTGATCTTTGTGTTGACAACCCAGTGCCATGGCACAGAGCTCAGCTACTCTCTCAGCTCTCTCTTTCCTTTCTCACAAGCTCAGGCTTACTTAACTCTCTCACTCTTAGTAACCTGCTCTTTCCTAAGTTCTTAGACAACTACTCATCTCTTGAGGTTTCAGTTCCTTCATTAGGTCTTGTACTGATTTTGCAGTGACGGATTCTTCCCCAGTAGGGTGACATAACAGCACAGAACAGAAATGATTTCTTTTGCTCTCCCTTTCCAGTATATCTGTAGCCAATAGCTTAGTTAAGCACTGAATATCCATAGAGAATTAGTCTTCCCTGACTCATTCTTACATAGTTGAAGCATTTAGTGTCACCTGTTTGTGAAATAGCACTGTCTATACAGTTCGCTAGTTAATTAAGCTCAGTATTTAAAAACAGCAGTTCATGTTCCTGGTTTCAGATATTGTCACCTAGACAGGCCAATCGAGATCTGTATCATCCTTTCATTAAAATAAAATATATTATAAATTACTCTGTATAACTTTGCAAGAGTCTACTGGCATAGAATTAATGAGTTCGTAATGCATTTAAATCCATTTAAATCATAAAATAAAATTTAGTATGGAACGACTTTTTTCCTCTTCTGTGCAATGTAGCAAAACCAAAATCTCTCCCACAAATGCCAGTTGGATGAAGCACAGAATTACAAACCCCAGTTCTTTAGCAGTTGTGGGTGAAATCTCATATTTTAATGTGGGAATATATTGCTGGCTTACTTAATTATTAAGGAGTCATAATTTTTCAGCAGCTGCAGCAATGCACAGTATAACGGTAAAGTGATAAAGCAATTTAGCCTAGACTTTTCAAAGGTGGGATTAACACACACCCTCCCCTTGGACACTGCTCACTACCATTTGAGTCTGCTAGCTAGTTTATATGTATTAGCAGCTGATCCTTGGAAGCAATACAAATGAGCCTCATTAACTCCAGGAGACTGATGCTCTGGGCTGGGTGTTTAAGAGTCACAGAAACATTAAGAGCAGGGTTGTTTACTGTTGTTAATTAGGTGAGGAGT
The DNA here is from genome assembly GCA_013401275.1 of Pandion haliaetus. Taxonomy (NCBI): domain Eukaryota; kingdom Metazoa; phylum Chordata; class Aves; order Accipitriformes; family Pandionidae; genus Pandion; species Pandion haliaetus. The sequence goes on along the minus strand of VYZV01044851.1, from coordinate 89,779 downwards.
TGCAGCAAGTCACTGTTGATGGAGTTATCTCTAAATAGGATCGAAATGAGCCACATTCTATAACCTCTGCTCTGTATTAATGGTGAGACAGTCTTCCAGAGTCAGTACTTTCTGCTTTACTGCAAGAACCACTGCAGAAGTTTTAAAATGATATTCAAGCATTTGCAGTCTTCTGTTTTTCCAAACACTACATTGAGCTGCAAATTTCTTAGTGAGACTATGGAAGGATAGAAGGTGTATAGGCACAGGCTGGTTAGAATATCACTGAAGAACAGAGAGAGACCAGCACCTCCCCCTCCGCTGCCCCCCTTGACGAAGTTGTAGTCGGTCGCCTGCAACCTTAATTAATGGCCTACAAGGTGTGTTATGCTACATTCTACAAGTATGCTATTAGATATTATTTTTACCACAGAACACTGGCTATATTAATTGAACATAATTGGTCAGAGTTGGGTAAAACAACCCAGTTGGTTATAAGACTTATGCTCATTTGTTTTAGAACTAGGAACATACAGAGTAAAAGGAGCATGATTAAGAGAAAGGAAGATCTTTGAACCAGTACCTTCCTTCAGAAACAGGATCCTATCCCTGCCTCTAGCAGAGAATATCAATGTGTTTAGCAGCTAGTAGCTAGTAACTTTTCTCAGTGTCCTGGTTTTGGCTGGGATAGAGTTAATTTTCTTCTTAGTAGCTGGTACAATGTGTTTTAGATTTAGTGGGAGAATAATGTTGATAACACACTGATGTTTTAGTTGTTGCTAAGTAGCGCTTATCCTAAGTTGAGGATTTTTCAGTTTCCCATGCTCTGCCAGCAAGCGGGTGTACAAGAAGTTGGGAGGGAGCAGAGCCAGGACAGCCAACCCGAATCAGCCAAAGGGATATTCCATACCATAAAACGTCATGCTCAGTATATAAACTGAGGGGACTTGGCCAGGAGGCGCAGCTCACTGCTCCGGCATTAGTCGGCATGTGGAGAGCAATTGAATTGTGCATCACTTGTCTTTTCTTGGGTTTTATTTGTTATTATTTTATTTTATTATATTCCTTTTAATTACATTTATTAATATTATAATTTATTATTATTGTTAGTATTAAATTTTATTTTACTTTAGTTATTAAATCATTCTTATCTCAACCAACGAGTTTTACTTTTTTTTTCCCCGATTCTCCTCCTCATCCCACAGGGAGGGTGAGGAGTGAGTAAGTGGCTGCATGATGCCTAGTTGCTGGCTGGGCTTAAACCACAACACTCAGGTAGTCACTAAGCATACATTCTTATTTTCTGGGAATTTGGGTTGAGATTCCTGCATCTGATTTGCAAAAAGATTGAGCACATGCAGCGTGAAGTAGAATTATATCTTGAACATGTAAAATACAGTGTAATGCTAGGCAATTAGAAAAATAGAAGAGACTTAGTTCTTTTAAATTGCTTCGCAATTATAATAGATAATAATAATTACTAATATAATAGATAATAGTGATAATACATAAAAAGATATTATTTTTTAACTTCAGTTTCTACATGCCTCTATTTCTCACTTTATCACAAAGAGGTGTTGTACAAATACATTTATGAGAGTTAGTGTATCATTCACATATTCTGCTGATGACCACTACGGAAAAGTCTAAGAAGAAATTAAGTATTCTGTCTTTCAAGCACAGTTTGAATAATATGCAGTAAATAAGATATGGGGCCATACAGAGAACAAATGCAATAAAGCAAAATATTGAATAGCTGCTGACTAAGTAAGTGGCTTACATTCTGTACCTAAAATGAGGCAGAGGTCCTGTAGAAAAATAGAATGGGATCATACAATTAAATGCTGTACCATAATGGATCCTCGCTAGCATGTGAATTACATTTCACTGGCAACATTAAATCTAGCATTTGCGAATATTTGAGTGCCTGACTCTGCAATTTAGTACTATTATTTTTATGTGAGAGTTTTGATACAGAATTAGTATATAAAATATGTTTGTGGTCGGCAACCAGCAGCTGTGCAGAACTATGTATGTTAAGAAATATGGCAATTCAAGTTGTAGAAAACTATGTATATTCATATACAGGGGTGCCATATTGTCAACAAAATGCCAGTGGAGTGATGATAAATGTAAAATGATGCATGGGTGGAAGTTTAAAGTAAACTTTCACTAAATAAAAACCTCCACACTTAGTGATTTCTGGACTCTTAATTTTTGCACTGGCAAGACTTTCTCAAACACTACCCACAGATGGGAAACTGGTAAATGTAGGAAGACAGGAGTTAAAGACACCTTTGGAAATGAAATATAGTCTTCTAAGTCACTTCAGCATTTTCAATATCTTCACAAGCTCCTTTTCCAAACTATGTAATACTGCTGGTATTCATTTTATGGAAGAACAGAGGAAAACATGTGGGAAAGTCTCACCATCAGAGCTGGAAGTGCCAATAGGGGAGCACTGCTAAATTTATCCTGCTAATACTGTTTTCCCTCTCAGAATTGGCTTATGCAATGCATAAATTTGATCTATTGTGCTTGAAATCCAAGAGTAGAAGTATTCCAGCGAAATACTTTAGCCTCAGGTATATGCTGCTTAGCATTTTGCTTTTCTGTTTCAAAAGTAAGAGATCAGTTCCAGTGATTTAATTTCAATATGGGAGTAATTCTTACAGATCAGCAATTGCAATCTACAAAAAATAAGCAAGAAAAATGGAGCTGCAACTTCAAGGGCTGCTATATGTGATTAGCAGGCCAATTCAGCCCTGTGTAAAAAGAGTTACACACAGGTACTAGCCATGGGGGAGCACTAAATTAAAAGATGTGACTCAGGACACAGGATCATTTATGCATAGGTAGGTATGCTCTGTAGAAGGAAGTATTTCTTTATTCTCTAATACTGGAATGGTGCAGACATCCTCTCCAATGCACTGGGATAGACTCGGAGGCAGGAAATAGGCTGCACTCCCACTTTATTTTCAAAGCCCTTCAGCGTGACTTCTTCAGTTACTTTTTGTTAGAACTGAGCAAATGGAGGAGATATATATATATTCATTCAACCTTCCTTTACATTTTCAGAAAATGAACATGATCTGACTCATAATAATTTACAGCATGCTGACATCCAGTTGTACTTGGAGAAGTGTGTATCCATACTCTTACAGATTTCCTTTTCCTTTGTGCGTTTATTTTTTTCTTCAATCACAGTCAATTTTCCTTTCTCTTAATATAGTTCTGTTTTCATGCTTTCTGGCCGCTGATGCTTGTCTCTCATTGCCCCTCATTTACTTCCTACTGTTGAGTTGCCACTCCCAGGGGCAGAACTGCAAAAAAAAAATGTCAAGGGACAATGACTTTGAACTATAAGTGCAGTTTCTGTATTGAAATCAAATACAGAGAGCTTAGTCCTGTTTCTGTTCAAGTCAGTGGCAAAACTCCCAGAGTCTTCATTTTTAACTGGATCAGACTTTGACTGGAGTTCCAGAACACATGGGATTCTAAATTAAGGTTAGGGGTTGCATTCTGTCTCCTGCCATGTAGAATTTTTCTTCACAAAAACTGGGGCACTGATTGAAAAAGGAAAACCAAAAATAATTGGATTTTGAAGCAGTGTCCTTCCTGATTTAATTTTCATCATTCAGAATTCTAATTCTAAAAACATTACAGTGGAATGTTACAGAGATATTCCAAATCACTGAGACAAAAAACAGAACCTCTTATGAAAAAAGATCTGCTCAGAAAGGAGGAGAAAAGCAATTTTACCAAGTCAAAAGGCAGAGCAAAGAGGTTGGCATCACATTTGTGATACAGGGCAGAGTCTTCTCATCATGCCATTTCTCCCTTTGCAAAAGAATTCCTCCTTTCTTTTTTAGTACTCTTTGGAGGGCTGGGAAAGCAGGAGTTTTTTTCATGGTTTATTAGATAGGCTTTTGTGTTCTGGTAAGTATAAGGTTCTATTCCATTTGGACAGTAGTTTGAGATGTGCTACAATCTGTTATTTTTTGTAGTTTGTTAGGAAATTTGATCATCTAAGATCAAGTCTTTTTCTTTGTAGTTTGTATATCTAGAGTATCCAGTTTACATTAACATGTTCGGTTATATGACCTTAAAATTTGTATGTTTCAAATCCTCCTGCTCAGTAAAACTGAAATTCAGACAAAGACAGCAAAGAGCAAGAAAATGACAAAAAAAAAGATGACCTAAGGAATTTGAAAACTGATCTCTGGGAAATTGGTCATTACAAGCAGTATTTGGTTCTTAAATAACACGAAAATAAACCTGAAAAAAAGAGCAGTTAATACTGCCAAATGAGTAGCTAAATGCAGTTAAATGATAATTAATGAATCATACCAAATAATTTATTACAATAATAGTATATTTGAAAAGTGCTGGCACCTGATGGACAAGGAATAGCACTGAAAAAATCAGTCATCTTGGAAATTAATGATTCATTATCTGTCAATCAGAATGGAAGTTGTTTGAAAAGCTTTACTATAAAGGATATATTCACAGGTTTAGTCTGTACTGAGATTTCAGTTATCTATCATTCTAATAAAATATAGATTAAAATACTAGTCATTATTCTCAAAAACGTTGACAGGCAAAGACTGAATAGTTTGACATTTAACCCCTGAACTTCTGTATAACTTTACGGTATGAATGCTACTTGGCTTTTTTTTTAATCAAAGCATTGGATCAAGCTGATAATGGTGGCAAAGTTGAATGACTAAAACATCTACAACTGTGAAGTAATGAATTGCATCTCCCAAAGCTGGTAGTTACAAAATTAAACAGAACCAGGGGAGAAGTAACCAGTGTTCCAGAAACAGTGGGACCAAGAGTGCTGGGAAGACACCAAGCATGAATCAGGCACCCGAAAAAGAGAATGGCTGTTAATTTGTGATTTTGAATCATCTTCTTTTCTTTGTCACTGTAGAATACGAACACATTTACTCTTTGGTTTAAAGATGAAATGCCACTGCGCAAGGGAATAGTAGAACGCTTTAGTGGCTCTCTCTATTTCAGTTTGTCCTGTTTCCACTTAAACAAACTCATTTTATTATTGTTACAGACTCCAGGCTTGTTTGATCATTATGTAGTTCTTTTATCATCTCCAGAGGAATACATTTCTGACAAGATTCAGAAATACCATGTCTTCCTGTTGGCAGCTGACAAATAAGTATAGGCTTCTAACATGAACTTTTTGCCAAGCAACTATGTGAATTATCCTCCAAAGTTGGGGTTAAGTGCTTCTGATAATAATAAATAGCAAAGATCTGTAAAGACCCATATAAAATGTAATCCAGCATCACAAAAAAGGAGCACAAAATAACCATTCATGATTCTAGTCCATATAGACCGATAGCTGTATTTATGCAGCCTAGCACATACACATGGCTTTCTGCAGAGCTCTCAGCTCCGACTGTGCAAACATTATCAGCTTTCTACAAGGTCATTTTCGTTCACAAGTCTTTTCAGGGTTAGAAATTTTAGTGGTGAACCATTTAGGAAACGTACAATGTCCTTCACTAGAAAGAGCAAAACATACCTCTGGACACAGGAAAAACATAAACAGTAGATAATATCAAATGAATATTGAAAGAATCGGAGCTAGTTTTAGTCTTGAATGCCAACTTCTGATTTGTTTTTACCTTCTGCTTTCAGAAAATAACTGACCTATTGAGATTATATCACTATTGCCATGACTATTGATGTGACCAAACATTCACCAGTAGGATAATAATTGGGTATTTAATATAAATGAAGGACTCTCATTCAGTGGTTGATCTGGCTCAGAGAGCACCTTTATCTCATGCTGCTTTGCAAATGTATGTTCCATTAATATATCCCAGGTGGCTCCTTAAAATTAAATGGGGAGGAAAACAAACTGAAATCCTACAATGTTGATGTTATAAAATTAGAAGAAATGGTAGAATTAAGTCCCATGACCTTTCTGATGGTGCTGGATGATACTTATTATCACATACAATTTGTTATAGTCCTTATTTAAACAAAGCCATTAGCTAGCAAGCAACAGAACTACAGAATTGCAACAACAGCATATGAAATGGAAAATGTTGTTTACCTGCTTTGATTAGAACAGTTTATTCTTTTCTCAGAAATTTTATGGACTATATACTAAGCTTGCAGTTTAACATATACCTGTCAAGGACTTACACATAACATATAAAAAACACAATATGAAACACAGCATACTACAAGTGTTAACCAAAAAAAAAGGTTTAGTGCCTCCCAGGAAAGTTCACCTGACCTAGCCTTTTAGTTACTTCACTCAGGAAATTGCCTAAGAAAATAGATGGCCTTCAGATTAGTTCTCAACAGCCAACAGTCACAGGTTCTGTCAGTCCAAACGGAGAAGTGAATTATATTGTATTGTGCTTTCTATCAACAATACTCAGTTTTAAGACATACAAATTTAGGAACTGTACCTAAAAGCCCTGTATTTAATCACAGACATTACAATGGCTGCTTAGAAAGGAAAAGGTACCTTAAGAACCCGCCTTCCAAATTAAAGCATAGATTATAAATCCAAAGCAATATGTTGATCACACTGTGAATAGAAATTGAGGTTGGTAAATAATGCTAGTTAAACAGGAATTACAGAAAATGAACAGTTATGCAAAGATCTATAAAACTCTGAGCTTCTTCATAGCTCATATATCAAAATAAATAAACTTTGTCACTTTTTTGGTCTATCATTCCAAACAAATCCAGAGGTACCATGAATTGAATTGTCATTTCTTATTCCCATCACTTATCATGTCTTAACTGTAAATTATTCCCTTCATTTTTGAAGCCTCCACCATAGGAGAAATTTCTTTTGATCATCTTTCTGTTCTGGTATAAATTTTGAAGGCTTCCATTAGATCATGTCAAAGTTGCTTTATTTCCTAGGTGAATTTACGTAACAGGCAGAAAACTATATGAATTCCGATATAAAATAAAGACACTAAACCAATCCTTTAGGATTCCTGAAGCAATACAAAAAAGTAGCAAGTGTCACACTTCTGTCTGATCACCTTAAACTGTGAAAGTCTCATCTTTGCATCAGTAAAAAAAGCAAAATACTCTATACAGAAATAAGAAAAAAATCACATTGAAAATTCTTTGCTACTAATCTGTCAAGTGTCTACTCTACATGTGGATTCTACTGAGCAAGACCAACGCTGTCAATTTTAATTGCAGTAACTTGTCGTATCCCTCCCATAAACAAAATAATGAGAAGAAAGGAGTAGTTTTTTAAAACAAAATTGTTTGTCTGGATTGTATCTAGACTGGTAGAGTGTGATATCTCTCATTGTTGAGGTCAGTTTGCTGGTAGCACCACTGATACAGCAGAATATAATGGTTTTGTTTGTATGCATGGCTGTGACCTGTAGCTATGCACAATGTTGGTTTCCCATCCCAGTCCTTGGCTGCATCCCTGCCAACATCATTTATGCCAAGGGATCATCTTGTCTTATGTGCTTCAGCATTAATAATTGTTATGGGTTTGTGTGGCACGGTTTCTTTGGTAGTGGGGGAGGGGGCTGCACAGGTGGCTCCTTTAAGAAGCTGCTAGAAGCTCCCCCGGCTCCAAAGAGTCGGACC
>VYZV01044851.1:52013-81449 GCA_013401275.1 Pandion haliaetus | reverse complement strand
ATTAAAAAAAAAAAAAAAAAAGAAATGGTAAAATGCAAGACAAGCATGCAGCAGCAATTACAGAAACACTGTTACCACTGTTAGCTGTGGAAATGATGGCTTGTTACACTAGACAGAAACATCTCACCTGCATGTATGGCTTTCTCATCCAAACAAGTGTGCATGTCGTATGATTTATTTCTGTGGGAAAGACTGAAATTAATAAACCATGAGCTTCTCCTCTGAACTGTTGCCCCGTGTGCTAATGTACATTCTCACTGTGATGAATTGTTTCATTTTGGTGAAGGCAGGGTAATGTTGGTCATCACATGAAAGCTTGGAATGGTGTCTTTAGTGACCTTAATTGTAACAAAATTTTTGCAAGGAGTAGAATAAACTGACAAGGTAAATCATTAATCCTTACACTTTTTTCTTTCTCATCACAATATTCTGCTGGTTGCTGACGCTTCTACATAGTAAGGTATGAGGGAATATGAACAAAATACTTCCTTTTCAGTTGAGATACGGATCCTTTTCCCCAGAAAACAGGGATTTGGCATTCAGATGTGCCTTAGACCTCAGAACAATACCTACAAAGGCTGTATTAACCTGGAATAGGTGTAATCCGCAACTTTTGAAACACTTTGGCTGAGTATCTTCCTGTAACCTGCATAGCACAGAACCTTCCCTGCATAACTGTCTCAGCTAATGCCCTCTTCTGGGGTCAAGACTGTTGAAAATGTAAGCATTAGCTAATTGAATTACTAGCTCATCAGATGGCTCATTATAAGCTATTAATAGTGCTCTTGCATTATTCTTATGTCTCATAGGTCCAGTCAGTGTCAGTCATGTTAATCATGTTTTTTTCACTTAGCATGTATACTGTCTCAAAAATTTCCTGGTTTACAGGTTTAATACTTTTCTCCTTCTGTTCTTTTTCTTTCTGAATTAGTCCTAAATCTGAGTAGTTGGAATATTTCATGGACCATGTGTTTCAAGATTGATAGTGGAACCCACTTTAATCTTATATCTCCTGGGAAGCTGCCTCTGTACATAAAATACTACTTTTTATTCTATTTATTAGATTGTATATCTTAGGAGATTCAGCAGGAACTAGAACAAGGATGATTACAAATTACTTTGCAAGCTAGTTACTAAACAAGACAAAGCACTTGTACTTTTTTGTTCACATTTATCCAACACTGAATTTTTTGCATTCCAGCTGTATATATACAGATATAGTCTGGATAGGAAATAAATAACTTTCTGCTCCAAGGAAAACATTTGTGGTCAGTTTAAATTCTTATATGCATTGTTTTATAAACCAGTGTAACATTTAGGCTTAACCTGGTGACATTTCTTCTCCCTGTTTCTTTCTGTAGCACCTGTTGCTGATCTTGCTCTTGTGTGGGAGACTGCTTCCATGGAAACACCCTCTGCACTGTATGGTGGCCACTTTTGATTTAATGCATTTTTCATAACAGAATTTTTTCTTCATTTTTATGATGAATCTGTCATATTTCTGGATATTCCTGTAGTATGGATATTCCGCGCTGGCCCCCCGCCCCGTTCAAAAATACTGGGTTTCTTACACATTTGCACACCAATCTGTGATTCCCTCATGTTTGTTGATGTGACTTTTCTATCAGTTCAGGTCACACATACTAAGTCACTACTTGATCTTATGCAGTACACACTGTGCAGGTCCTCCAGGTATGTTTAAAGTACCTACAGATCCACCACTGTATGATCTACAGCAAGTTGCTTGCATTTGCACTTCAATTAAATGCAGCATTTGAAAGATGGGAAAGGAAACAGAAGTTACAAACTTTAGGACTTGAAATGGGACAAAAAAAGATAAAAAGTAGCTTTTCAAGCACCAAATTATTGAGGGACTCAATGGTTTTCTAGGGGACTCTGTGGTTCACTGCAGACTTTGACTTTGTTTACATGTGGAGAAAAATGAAAATGGGTCACATCAGGAGAGCACCCAGGCTCAGAGTGATATAAATGTTGTTTTTTTACTCCTGGTCCATCTTTTTCTCAGTCAAGTCAGATAGAGAAGGGAGGTGAAAATGCAAGGAGAAAAAATGGATGCTGGTTGCACTATGAAAAATAGAGTGATTACCAGAGTGCCAATGTACCTTCTCTTTACAACCAAGTATAAGAGGCTAGAAATTGAGACATTTTTCTGCTAACATCTCATATGTCTGCACTTTTAGTTTGTAATATGACACATATAGGCTCCTCAGTTCCAGAAAGAAAATGCTTCCAAACATCAGAAGAGATCTTGTACACCATGTGCCCGTGAATATGATATATTGGGGCCTAGCAATTGATCACATTGGCATCCTTCCTGTTGCATGGTACCAGAAGTCATGGTAATCTGGTGATCGCATTTGTCAATACAATTTATGTGGTTAGTGAGTTATACCACTTTTAACAGCATATGGGGTTTTGGGGATAGCAAACCAGGCTTTGGTGTCAACAAAGCTTTCTGAAGCAATTAGCTTTTTAAAGACAGCACCAGATTAAATTAAAAAAAGCAAACAACAAACCAAAGCCCACAACATTTTTAAGAAAGCAGTCATGGTATGCACAAACTAAAGAAATAGGAAGACCAATATTGGGGTCCCTAATTTTTCTTCAAGTATACCATATAGATGTTGTATACACATACAAAACAAGCAGAAGTATCATAGAATCATGGAATGGTTTGGGTTGAAAGGGACTTTTAAATATCATCTTTACAAAGTCCCTGCCGTATATCGAAATTGTCTTTCGAATTGTGAAGTAAAAGAGTCAGAAGTTGGAAAATGCCAGAATGAAGTTTGCTCTCACATCGAGCTTTACCTGCATGTGAAAAAGCTGGTAGTTACTAATTAACATTCAGTGGAAGTTGAGCATTCCCATTTACCTAATTTAACAATGCTAAAGATTGAATTATTTTTTTCAAAACAGCTGATTAGCACTCATAGAGTGCTCTTGAAAGCAACTCAGTCAGTCATGAGGAAGTACTTTCCTACACGTATCAGCACTTTCAGACGTGGATTCATGACCCGTTTCTTAGACTTTTGTTGTATGCAGCGTGGACTTTGTAGGGATTTATCATGTACATATTAAATGCCTGAGCGATCTTTACCCTTGGAACCAGTACCTCTTGTTCTCACCCCATTCCTACTGGAGATTTCATATAAAATACAGCAGCTTATTCTCTCACATTCTCTCTCCTCTGGTGTTTAGGTAACAGTATATTTTCCACTCTTTAAAACCTTTTGCTTTTTGAAGTTCTAGTTAACTGCCTATATGTAAGTGAAGGTAATCTATTAAGAGTGTTGAGGGAAGTGTTAGCTTTGACTGAAAGTGGGACAGGACTACAGAATATAGGAACATAGAATTGTAAGGGAGAACGTACTGATTACAGGCTACCTACCATTGCAGTTGTTTTGGTAGAGCATTGCTTGACTTCTATGGCTACATGCTCTGCAGTGGTCATACTGCACTTATCCACAGCGATTTGTCCAAATTATGCTCATGCTCTTTACTGGCTTTTCTGCGTACACAATGGAAATGGAATCATTTGCATCCCACCCAGCTATTCTAGCTTTATGATGCTTTTGAAAGGAGAGCTTCTAACAATGAAAAGATGGTTTACCATGTATTAAGGATATGTACAAAGGAGATCCAAGCAGCCTGAAACATGGATGTCACACAGATCCAGAAACAGTCATTGCGTATGGTTGTTAACTCCAAAATGAACCAGAGCTAAAACTTCAGATATCAGCATTTCTGATCTGTATGAGTCTTTCTGTGAGGCAGGACTGAGGTATAGATTGCTGGAAAGTCTTACTCCTCTTTGTCTACCTAATGATGCCAAAGTTCTAATTAATGGTACATACAGTAATAGGAGACATCTGACTTTGAACAGTTGACCAGTCTTAAGTAACAACACAAGCTTGAGCTAAATTCTCTGACCTGACCTGAATCCTTGCACCAGTATGAGGTAGTGAGTAGTGGAGCAGCGAAGTCCCTAGTTGCAAGGAAGGCAGCAGGAGAGGCTCTGGCACTACTGCCACTAGAGGATTCTGCATAGGAGTCTCTGAGGTGCGTGTGTCCTGCTGTGTCTGCCCACAGAGAGCAGAGCGTCTTGGGAACTGTTACTAGTCAAGCCCTGGCCAAGTCCAAACCAGCTCTAACCTGCTTTGGGCTTGGGGCACAAATGGAACTGGTTTCAGAAGGCAGAAAGTCGTAACAGAGTCCTTGACAGCTCCTTGCTTCGTGCTTCTGTACAAACACTCTTGTCTCTTGACTTTAAACTGTCAAGAGAGGATCTGCTTGAAGTGTCACACATTTCTACCAGTAGTGGTGGTGTGCAACTAGTCAAGTGCTTTTCTTCTGGCTATTTTTCATTGTTGAAAATCTGCAATGGGAGTAATTAGAAAAAAAATTGTCAACACAAATGATGTTTAAGGCCCATTCTAATAGCTCACTTGTCCCATCTGCTTAAGAAAATCATCCCTCCAGTAAATTCATTTTTAATTTGAAGAAGATCTCTGGTTCAGTCACACCACAGTCATTTTTAATTATGTTACTGAGACTGTGTTGGGTTTTTCTTGCCTTTCTGGGCTGGTGCTCCATTTCCTCACTAATGCTGATTCTTAGACTCTTCATTAGGATGACAGGGCCTCAAAACACAATACACAAAGCAGACCCGCTACCTTTTTTTTTAATGTAGGGTGGGGTTTTTTCTAAAAATAAACTCATCCTCTTCCCTCATTTCCCAGCTGTCACACAGAGACACTTTTAGCATCTGTTAGCATTAGGAAGCTATAAATAGGGATATCTGGAGAACAAAACAGGGAGAGTTTTTTCCCCTCCTCCTTTGAAACAAATGAGAATAAAAAGCATATTTGAAGGGAAAGAGTAAAGGAGGGAATGGTGATTATGTATGTGTACATTTTCTTCTAAATAAAGATAGCAAGTTATCAGAGATAAATTGCTGCTGTACTTTTAAAAAAAAGTGATTCCTACCAAACTCCAGCAGTCTCAACAGATATTTGGATCCCACCAACCATTTTGAATGGATACTTATTGGAAAAAAACACGCACAAACTAAGAAATTTAAGTGTTCTCCTGCTTACCTTCAGCTTCAACATTCTGTGTGGCTTGGACAGTTGTACATGGACAGTGTCTGTGCACTAGGCTTTTGCTGATTAGATGGTCAACAGTAGCATTCACACAGCTACCTCTCTCCTACTGCAGTCCAAAGAGTATTCTCCACCATGGTGACAACCTGCTCTGCAATAAAGTCTGTGTCATGGGAAGGTATCTCATCAGTGTGACTAACGATCCCTATGTGTAACAGGAATTTTCCACTGGAGTGCTATGGAAAATGCAGTGGAAGTCAATCAAAAGCATCTGGATTTAAGGGATTAGCAAGGACAAGGAGAGAATCAAGATCTCACTTTCAGTGATTCCTTTAAGCTTATACAATTGGTCATTTCTTGCCTGGCAATCGTTGTTTCCCAGATACTGCCTTGTGCTTCTTCGCCAATGACTGCAAAAAATGCAGTGGTTTGTGGAGTGGTGGTGAACATCTTCACAAGAGAAAGGAAACCAGCTTTGCATATCAACAACTGCATAACTAAGGATATTCTTAGTGCTGTGACCAGCAGCATCTGTCCCACAGGCAGCTGCAGCAGTGACAGGAGGAGGATGCTGAGTAGCCATTTGCTATTGACTTGTCTTCTTTGGCCCAGTACTTTTTCCAAATTTAGTTAGTAGGGAGAGTTACAGGCTGGAGGTGTCACATAACCTTGTAAACCGTGAGCTACTTTCTCCCCCTTCATTATCACTCTCTGTCTCCACTGGTTCAATTAAAAGGAAATTGTCTTCTTGCTCAGTTTTCTAAAAGTTTGTTTATAGATGCCTCGTCTGAGGAAAGGCTCTTTAATAGACCTTGGTTTGGATCCTGGAAAAGAGTTTACTTTAATTTCAAGGATTTTTAAACTGAGACAAAATGCTAAAGAAAGGTGCAATTGAAAGACTGAAAAGTATTATAGTTCTAGAACAAGACTCCAGACTGTTGAGCAGTCCTTTGTGCAGTGAACAATTTTATCCGGGAGAAAAAGGGAGAAAATCTCACCAAGGGTTCAGCAGCAGTACACAGATTTTCAAAGGAAGAGTCATAAGCGACACATGGTCAGGGAGCTGCCTTAAGCTACTTTTTGTAAGAGATGAACCGCTTTTATTATCTTAAGCCTCTACCTTATTAAAACTTGGCTGTGATATTTTCTTTATATTTTGCATTGTTTTTCAGGAAATATCTTTTGACTATGGTTCTGAATATGAAATTAATATTTCAAGATATATTATGGAGTATTATGATTTTTAATAAAACTTGAACCTTATTTATGCAAGGGAAATATGCTTTCATATTGTGGGATGTGTGTTCGTCTGGAAGTTTTTAATAAAATATTTCTAAAACCATACAGGTCACATTTCAGCAAAACTAGCACTTTATATAAAAGTGCAAATAAGATCTCATTACCATAGATAGTTTGCAAAAGTGCAGGCAGGTGAAACAGCAAGATAAGGAGAACACACTAGCCAAGATTTTAAAAATGTATTTATTACGTAGAAGTGCATATGCTCACACCTTTGCCCTGTAGTTTAAAGTCATATGCAACCGTGCACTTACTATCTGCTTTTCTGGCATCTTCTGGGTTGGACCCCCACTTTGGCCTGTGCATTCAGAGCTGCTGCTCTCTTTACCTTACACTCTGGTCTGTGGAGGGAGGGAACTGTGAACCACTGGGACCAGCAGACAGAGTTATGAGATTCTGGTGGAGGAAATAACTTCCAGATTGTGATAAGATTCTGCTTCATCAGCCCCTGTGTCAGGAAGAGGCCCTGTTTAGCCTGCTGCTTAGTTGAGAGAGATGCTGTATAATCCTGGCCTGCTTAGTCTGGCAGTTCTCTAAACAAGCCCTCCTTTCTTGTCTGACCCTTGTCCTCACAGGCTATGCTTGGTTCAAAGCCCATGGGGTAACAGAAAAGCAACAAACAACTGTATTTCTTTCTTACTTCCTATGATATTGAACACAAAATATTTTCCCTATGGTTTGGAGGTGCTAGTGTCCATAGACTTCCCAGTATTAGAAGATCATGGAGGAGGTTACTTCTATGATGGGTTGCCTGTTTGTTTGTTGTGATTGCTGGTTAAGAGAGTCCCACAGTTTGAGAGCTGCACGGCTAGACACTGGCTAGATTTTCCAGTTAAAAACTGAGCAACAAGACAGAAGGGCATGAACTACCAGAGCAGAATATGATCTAGGGCATTATAAAGATTATTGGAACATGACAGAGGAGCAATTGTGGTGATAAAGCATCCACTGAAGAGGATGTGCTGCTTTGGAAACAGAGAAACGGAAGTTAAAGCTGTAGGTTAACACATACATTTATAGATGGGCCATTAAGAGTTAGGAAGGAAAGCACAATAAAATTGAGCTGGCTAAAATAAAAAGCATCAAATTATTTTTTGGGGGAGGCTTAGTAAAAACATGTCTACTAGAATAATACTGGGAGTCTGGTACAAATTCCTGTGTCAAATTTGGAAATTAATAGAGATTTCTCTAAAGCTGTAGAGGAATAAATACTAACAGGAGTTGATTTCTGAGAAGCAGACTGGAGAATAAGTTCTGCTGACAATGTTAGAGCCTAGATACTCCTCAGTGTTACAGGTGATATGATTTGGTGTTTTTTCTTTTCTTTTATCAAATAGTAGCTGAACTGAAAAATTGTGATGTTATTTCAGACAGGCTGGTGGGAGAAGACTAGGTCACAGAAAATAGTTATGGCTTGATTCAGTTTAAACTGAAGTCAATTTAATGTGAGTCAGATCAAACTAAAGGTAAGGACAAATTTGAATAAATCTGTGAGTAAAGTTCCATATTTCAAAAGAGTGAACTCAGAAATACTTAAGGAAATATCGAGTAACATCAGCTGTATTGTGGAGCTGGATATGGAAAGGTTTGAATTTCTTTAAACCAGAAACACTAAAAATTTCAGTACGCTTTGCGATGAGTATGAAAGAGCTCTAGACTAGGTGTATGAATAACCTTCAAATCATATTAGCAGCTAGCCAAGACTGGACTAAATAACATATTAGCCCTGTTTCACACAATTTGCCTGAGCTACAAGCTGAACTCGAACAAAAGACCTTCTCAAAATGGGATTACCTACAGCACATGATACAAGTCTGTCTGGTGTTATTTCTAGAGGTGCTTGAAAACTCTTGTAAATATCAAATGTTACAGAGTTACAGAAGGCCTCAGTGGTAATCATCTAATGCTAACAACCTTATTAAATGTTCAAGCCCTATGGCTAGCAGAGGTCATCAAGTTTTGCAGCAGTTTAGATGTTTAGCATCCATTTAGGAAACTAGCTATTAATGAATCTAAATGCTGGCATATACAAGTCATAAAAGTTGACAGTCAGGAAAAAATATAAGAAAAATACGGAGTCAATACAATATAATTTTACAGTAAAATATAATTTTACTGGGTCAATTCACAGAAATTATTGTTATACAGCATTGTGAGCAAGCATTATAGCATTAGAACATCTAATTTCTGGTTTTCATAATGTTATGGACCTATTCTCTGGCTTCTGGCATAACTTATCCCTTTGTTGCACCTTATTTTCCCTTTCTGGATGCTAGCTGTGATGTTATGATTCTCCCCATAGGATCAGAAGAAACTGACAAAATAACATAATTGTGACAACTAGAACATCATGCTTTGAATGAAACAGAGTTCTTCGTAACTTAAGCAAACACTGAGTTTCCCACTGTGTGTCTTCAGAATATGTTTACACATGAAAATATTCATGTCCTGTAAAAATGATGGAGGTTTTTGGATTTTGTAAGAGGATGAAGTGTTCAGAGTTAGTCAAGTAGAATGAAATGATGAAACTTTCAGCAGTATGGCTTCCGCTTTTCCTTCATTAGTAAGACTAGCACCAAAGTTCTGCAACAAATTCTAGTATCCATACTCAGAAAATGTGGATAAACTGAAGAGAGAAAATAGACAAAAGAACAAATGCCTTATAGTCTGGAGAAGCTGTTTATAATAAAAGCCTAAAGGCTGTTTTCCTTAGTAAACAACCTATTAAGACATAACTTTTCAGTCTATACCTATGTTTCTGTGCGTGATCAGAACACACAGAATATGTCTGCCAATGCCAACTTTCTGGTTTTATCTTTTAATGATTTTTAAAATTCTTTCATGTAGCAGGCTGAGTTTAATCTTCACTTACTCAGCCCATTATACAGCCACAGCAAACAAGTCATTACATGAGACAATTTTTTAATCTTTCTACCTATAGTAGAAAGACATAAAATAATACACAGTAACTACAATTGGAAATTCAACTTACACATATTAGAAATGTAGAACAATTTGTTTTGATTGTTTTCATAATGAGGGTAACTATCTGTCGGGAATCTTAACTAAAGATATAAGGAACACTGAATTATTACTGAATAACTCTATAAAAGACATACTATACCACAAACAAACATTGGTGCTACAGCTATAACTCTTCAACAGGTGAGGACACCTTGACTTGGATTTTCTCTCAATGTGTGACTCTCATCTGAACACCTGTAGCATCTTCACTGACAATTTGCTGATACTTTGAGAGAACAGGTTTCAAGAATACACCCTGCAAAAGCAGCAAATGTTTAAAAACAGCCACTGGATGTGCACCACTAGCATGCCATATTAGCATGCCATGATCTTGACAGATTTTCATGACTCCTTTTGGTTTGTGTGTTGGTACAACCATTACTGATAAATCTCTAAATGTGACCAGTTGAAGAACTCATTATTCTATGCACAAGCTCAGTATAGTTCTCCATTGGTATGGTACACTGAAGGTTAAGTTCTGTCTTTCATGAGAATTGGTTTGACTGTTGGATCCAGGTGAAATAACACTGATCATTTCTTATAAGCTCCCAGTTTTTCAGGAAACACTTGAAAGAACTCACTGACAACTTTTCTTAGTTACTCTTCACTGATGACATGCCAAGGAAACTGGTTCCTAACAACATAAATGAGTTGATAGGATAATTTACACTGGGAACAATAGCTAGAGGTCATTTAGTCCAGCCTTCACTCAAAACAGAGTAATCTCCAAGGTTGACATCATACTCCCCAGGATCTTGTCCAATCCAATTTTGATTGATTATCTTCAGAAATGGAGATTGATACTTTATTAGCCTGTTTTAATATCTCCTTTTGATGACTGATATACCAATAAGAATCAGTCTTTCTGAGAAGGATACATAGAAAATGTTCACCTCACATTTATGCCGGTGTTCATGTCCATACCACTATCATCAGAGCAGACCTGACAATTTATGAAAATGAGGCAATGGAATACGTCTCTTTGGAGACCTCAGTTAACTTCCATTTCATTCTCATGCGCACTTATTACCATTGTAATGAGCATTTCAGCGATCTTCAAGGCTCCTTGGATGTGATAATACTTCTTTACTCATTGTCAAAGAAAGTACTGATGCCCACAAATGAAAATCTTTGACATAATACGCTTCATACTGTCAAACTTTGATGACCAAACTGAAGCATTGCAGTTTTTCTTTTTGCAAAAATGACATTTATCATCTTTGAATCTCTATATGGACCACTATATGGTCTGACTAGAAGTTTGGACAACTGATATTATCTGTTAATGTTGTTGTGGTTGAGTTCCTGATTGTATTGACAACAATCATCTTTCTAATCATGAAAACTAGCATTTAGATTAATTGCTGTAGTAAGACTTCTCTAAGTGTGTAGGAATTCTGATTCAGTGGCTAAAACCTTTTCCTGAAGAATTACAAATGATAAATTTGGTTCAAGAAAAAGATGGTGCTGAACTCCAAAGACAAGACAATTATGTAACTTGTCATTGAGAAAATCACCAGTTACAATGCTTAATGATGCAGAGCAACTGAGCAATATAAGCAGCTATGTCCTTATCAGATTGTAAATTTCACCTGTGAAATTGAAATCTCTAGACAGTGATGGATAGGGCAGACATGAAATGCATCTTTGGCAAGGATATGACTTCATCATATGGCCTTTACTTATAGTACCTGATTTGCCTATCATATTAACAATTATCTTGCTCACAGAGTAAGCAGACAACAGCCTGTTCAGGATTTTTTCTATTGTTTGCTTTAAGATAATGTGATAGTCTTCCTGAATAAGAATTTCTAATGCATGTTGACTAATGTCAGGCTATCCCAGGACTGCCATCTTAGACAGCAAGCAGGCACGCACATTAATTTAGATACTGCAGTGGCAACTCTTTTGTCTCAGGTAGGTAAAGTCACACTCAAGATCATTCTCTACTGCTCCTAGGAGTGGCTCTAGAAGTTCTACTGTTGCTTGTCATCAGCAGCACAATTATGAAGCACAATTGCTGGGTCTTGAGTGCACTATGAGACCTTAATGGCCCTGACCAGCCTTATTTGGGGCTTCCACCCCCACCTGCCACCAATGGGCCCAGGAGCCCCATTTCAGCTTAACTCTGGGCCTTCAGTCCCAGTCTAAGCTATGTCACAGGGGTGCCTGTCCTCTGTTCAGCCACAGTCATGTTTGTGCCTGGACATAGACCATGTTGATCTGGACCCTGATCTACAGACTGACTTTCCTGGCTTGACCTTGGACCTGCCTCATCACTATGGACCTGCCTGTTGATCACTGGACTGTGTCTGACCCGGATCATGACTGCTGGATCTGATACTGACCCTGACCTGCAGACTGACTTCCTGGCTTGACCTCAGACCTGCCTTATTACCACAAACTTGCCTGATTATCTGGACTCTTGACTGAGCCTAGCTGCCATATCTCTGGGACTGCCTCTACTGCCATGGCTCCTTATCAGTGAGGTTATCACCACCAGCCTGCATTGTGGCCACCCTCAACTCCCAGCTGACTGTCTGTTAGGGAGAAACCCTGCTCTCGCTGTTCCCTGACACAGCAAAAGCAGGCTGCTTCACAAAGAAAGGTGAGCCAGGAGACAAGTCTGCCAATGAGGCTGGCAGGAGCATTATCTCCACTAACATGGTATGTGAGCAAGAAATCAGAGCAGGTCCAAAGAAAGCAACCTGAGCTGGCCAACAGTAACAAGGATCAGCCAAAAGTCCAGTGATGGCCAGACAATAATATAGTAACAAGCAGTTCCTAGGTCAAGCCAGGAAATCTAGTCAGCAGGGCAGGGTCTGGCCCAACAAGGTACCTGGCCAGGTTCAGGCTTACCTACCTACCATGGTATGACAGCGACCAGGGGAAAGGACGTGAGCTTAAATGCAGCTTCCAAGTGAAGGGAGGAGGCTCCAGATGAGGCCTTTCATGTCTCTTCCTTACACAGCTCCTTTCACACAAGTCTGATCCAAGCTGACAGGGTGGCACAGTGTTGTTCTTGAACACAGATAGCTGAACCCAATGGAGGGGATAAGAGGTTGCAAAGGCTGTAGGTGCACTCGAGCCCTGACAACAATTCACATGACTGAAGCAACCAGCAGAAGGTGGTTGTCATTTTGTTGTCAGCAAAATGAACAGAAATGACCAACAAGATCTGGAAGACAGAGGAAAAAAATATAGCATGAATGATTTACAAGAAAAGCAAATAATATCCTGCATTGGATGTTTGTACTATCTAGATCTGTGACATGACCTTTTTTGGGAGTACTTAACTATTTTTAATTAAGAGAACTTATGAAAAGCAAGGTTTCTGCTTGTGGAGTTTTTGAAGTCTCAAAGTTTGGTTTTATTCTCCATTGAAATTAAAAAAAACAACAACAAAAAAGATAACATTGTTTCAAAATAACACTTTTGGAATGAAAACCTGGTTTCTCCATATATTTTTCTCCATATATTTTCTCCTCAGCTCTCTTCTTGTGTGCACTAAAACACTGGATGTCAAAATGACTCATGATAAAACTTCATAGATTGTGGGATACATCTGAAAAATGTTTCTATTGTAAGGAAACAATCCATTTTCCATCCAGTAGAATGTCTGTCTCTTAGAAAGCTCTTACCAGCTCTAACACTGGGTAAATTATTTGTGTGTGTGTGGTATGTATGTAATTATAAAAATCTGTGACTATTTTTAAAGATCAGTTGAATTCAGTACAATCATCTATACAGTACAAACCACAAAATACTATCAAATAATTTGTGCATCAAGGCCAACACTTCCATATGAGTTATGGCAGACATTTTTAATATATGCAGGTGACCAGTTGTGATTTAAAACCTTCAAGAGAATCCTCCACTTTCCTAGGTAAAATATTTCTGTGATTTACTATGCTTATTTTTATAGTTTTACTATGTATGTCTGGGTTCTCCTAGTCTAAAGGTAGCTGGTGTGAACTTCCAACCACTGGATTTTATTATGGCCTTTTTTTTGGCAGAGTTAAGGAGCAAAGACTATTTTTATTTTTTTTCCTTCTGTGGGCACCTGTAAGTGTTAGTCTACACCTTTTAATCTTTTGGATAAACTAAACAGATCAAGCTTCTTTAGTGTCTCAGTATAAAACAAACAATGCTGCTGTTGATTGTGGAGATTTAAGTTTCTTGCTCTGATGAATTTATAAATTAAATGGATAGTAATCATAATATAATGAACAGTTAGAGCTGGTCAGAAGGTCAGAGGAAAGGGGTGGAAAGCTACTGGCAGAAAAGGAGAAGTGCCTATGGATAACATTATTTCAAACAATTTAGTTCTGGGCCTCTGATTTGGTTTCACAGTTTTCCAAGAGTATTTTCATGTTGTGATAAAGTTCTGTGTCTTATCTCCCATTTCATTTCAGTATTAATGAGGTTTGGGGAAAGAAATAAACAGTGACATATAAAAAGGAAAAGTGGAGAGATTTGAAGGATGTCTATTTCTTTTTCTTCATATATCTTTTATAACCTTCACAACCATTCCTGAGATTGTGTATAATTCAGCATGCCATTTTCTATAGGAGGAACACAGTTTATTCCAGACCATATTAGATTATCTAATACATCTAATGCCAGAAAGCACCCATGAGCAGTGACCAGTTGTAAATATTTTAAAAGAAAGTGCAAAAAATTTGCAGCTGGAAGAGATGACTGTGGCATAAAACAGCCTCAACAGAGGAGATACAGCTGTATGCCAAATCAAGGCCTTGTAAATGCTTCTCAGGAAGAGCTGAATTTTGAATATGAAATTTGAGGCACCTTGAAAGGAACATATTTCAGGACAGTTGCTGAGAACTGGCCCCACTTTGAGCAATGAATATAAAACATCTAAAATAACTAATCAATCCTGTACAACTTGACCTGTACTTTGTACCTGTAATTGTCTGAATATCTGAAATGTGGACATGCTTCTTAGATATCCATCCTCCTCATGCTTCTTAAAACACATTTATAAAATGACATTTAGTAGAGTTGGCCTTCTAAGATCACAGACAGCCATTAATTACAATTAAATAAAGGATACCGTGAATGACTTCACTGATTTGTCACCAAGGCAGTTTTCAGGACAGGATATAATGATAGGTTACTGTTTTAAATTGTGATCCCTGCAAAAATGAGTTTTTGGAGGAAAATCAGATCAGAAATACAAAAAAGAAGTCCGATTAAGTACCTTAATTTACTACTTGTATCCTTTAGCAGGATGAAGTTACTTAATATGTCCTCTTACATTCTTGCCTACTTAAATTCCCTTCAAGTTTTTGTATTATAGCAAGAAATAACTTCATTTTAGTTCAGGCTAGTGCTTGGTTTGTTTCTTAACTGATTTTTTTAAATGCTCTTGGAATTTTTTAGATCTCTGTGAGATGACCCACACAAAAGATGATGTAATTTTTTCCTCTCCTAAACTTTCAGAAAAAACTCAGTAAAACTGAAATTTTGGGAGCATCAAAATATTGACAAAGAAGAAGAGTACCCTACTGATTTTGCTGAAAAGCAGCAGTATAGGTGTGTCCTTCTTTTTTGGCTAAACAAATACTGAGTAAGTTGAGGTATACATGGAGCCTTCTTTTTCTAGACACTTACATAAGACAATTGAAAATTTTAAGAAAAAAAATAACTACTTCTGGCAAATAAATTGATGGTACTGATGTAAAAACCATCTTCAGAAGGTGCTTATACTTCTATGACAATAGTATTTGAACACTATATGAATCTCCAGGGAGAACTGGTATTAGCCCCATTTTATAGACAGGACAATATGACAGCAGAGAGTTGGAGTCGTCTGCAAGAGGCCCACATTCTAGACAAGTCCCTGAGTTTAGTTTCTAATTAGCTAAGTCATTTTTCCTTGACTAGTATTTTATTTTATTCCCTTTGCCTGGCTCTTTAGAGATGCAGAGCCTTTTCCCTTGCCTAAAATCAGAGATTAAGATTAAATTTAGTATTTCTGAATTTGAACTTAAGTGACATCATACAAACATTTGGAATTGAATTTGTCATTTCCAGCATCAATTCCTAAGTACAGGGTGAGTCTTACTCTTACAGAACCTGCTGATCACTATTGTTTGAATAACATAATTTCAAACTCAAGAAGTGAGACCAGTAAACCATGTGACTTAAGCCTTGTACTCAATAATTTCCTCCTAATATTAATTCTATTGGTGGACACAAACTTTGCTCTTTTACCTGTAGAATTAGCTGCTCTTCAATAGTGGATGCATCTGATTTTTTCAGAACCATATTTAATAAAACTGCTTTACAGATTTTCAAAAGGAAAGAAGCTATTATTTGGCCCAATTATTTTTTTATCTCCCTTACTATTAGCTAAAGAAATCTATGAAAGAACATTTAAGCAAACTTTATGTTGCTCTTCTCTTTTTCTAGAGGAGTATGTGCATTGTATGACATTGTCTCAACATAAAGCTGAACTGTGTCTTCATCTGCTTCTGGGACTGAAACAGAAGTGAGTATTTCTATCATGTTCATTATAAGACTCTTCAGATGGCTGTGCAATAAGAAACCTCTGTCCCAAGGCAGAGTAGCTCAGCAAGTTGATTGAAAGATTGGAGAAACTGTGGTATTTTCAGGCGGGAAATTACAAGTCCAATTTAAAGGGTCATTTGGGGTTGCAAACATTAGTTAAGTAGTAAGTACAGTAATTGACACCCGTCTATCCAAGCTGTGATTGTATTGGGTGCCTTCCAGAAGACATTGTACTTGAGGAGTTAGTTACCTTGAGCAGGCCATGTCTGCTCTATTGGGCTTTGTACTCCAGGTCTGAGCAGTCCGTATCTTAGCATGAGTAGCTGCTGGAAGGGAATCTGCTGGAATGCACCATGCCAGCCTGTGCTGCATGCTAGTGGGTGTTCTGACAGACATAGCATTCCAGCCTGTCAGGAGAAGTACGTGGGTTTGGTTTTTACACAAAATGAAAAGCGCCATGGCATGGGACAGGGGAGGAACCTCTGCATGAACAGGAACTGTGCAGTTCACGGTGGGAAAATCCATTCAGGGTCAGTCCAATACTACATGAGGAAGCAGGGTTTCCAGCATCTGAAGGGATATAAGATTTACTTGCTATCTGTATTCCTCTTTTTATTCCATCTTACTAAACCAGGTATTATGTTAAACCATTTGTTTTGGGGCCTTTCTTACTGAGATCCAGAAAGAATGCTGCACTGTCTCTCTCCCCCGCTGCCTCTGCACCCTGGTGCAGGACAACGCTGAAGTTGATGGCATCCTGTGCCTTGACTATTATAGACTCTGAAAAGGTTTTTCAGGGGGGTAACAGGTCAGTGAGAAAGAACTGGTAAGCGATCTTGAGCCACAGAAGTAGCAGAGGCAGTGGAGATTGCAGTTGGGCAACCTTGGCAACAGGTAGTATCAGCAGAGGTGCTTGAGGGTAGAGAGGATGGCAGAAAGAAGCTGTGGCATGTGGGGGGAAGTTAGTGCTGAGTTTAGGGAAGGGGTCAGTAAGGGGGCTGCTCAGGTGAGAACAAGTTTTAAGATTTGGCATGCATTGAGCATTAAAATTAATGCTTTCTCTATGGAATAGTGTTATGTGCAGCCTAGTAAAGATGATTTTTGCTATTGCTAGTAAAAGGCCGTGGGGTTTCTGCTGACTGACAGTGTAGCATTTCAGGATTTCTCAGGGCTTGCCTTTGCCTGAGCAGGTAATACCTTCGTCAGCAATTGCCAGTGGCTAAGTGACTAGTGCCCAGCTAGTTGTCAGCTTAATTTCTGAGACTCTTGCATATGACAAAAGCCTGAAAAACACATGTAGTCACCGTGCAGCAAAAACAGCCCTGTACATTAACTGTGGCTGTGGGGAAGCCACTGTGTGACTTTCTAACTTCAGTTGGGAACCAGTGAAAAGAAAGAGTGCAAAAACAGTGTTAAGAAAGTATTTCAAAAAGCTACTCCTTCAAAAGGTACACAGAGATGAATACAGTGCTTCTGATGGTTATTGGATTGATCAAAGTCCTCTTTATGCAGGCTAAAATTTGCTGCTCTGTACCTCTTATGTCCTATTTAAGGCTCTTGGGGGCATATAAGGAATAAGTGCCATAGAAGCCTTGTACTGGCTTTCTGCAAAAGGATAATTTTTAATAATAACATTGAAATATGTCCTTCCTGAGCTCAGTTCATCCTACTTGCATCCCTCCTTGTCACTGTATCCTTCAATCTCCTTCATGAAAGTGTCCTATGTCTCTAGCACACATTTATGTTATTTGCTTCAATGACCTTACTTGACAACTTACTCCAAGTGTTTACTGCTCTTTGAACAAAGTAGTTCTGCCTGAATTCAGGTGCAGTTAAGCGATAATAGTATTGCTGCTCTGTTTTATGAGGCAATAAGCTGGTTCAGCTGAGTAGTTTATCCCAACAAGGGAAGCAGAATATTGCAAAGTAAAACACTCGCATAGCTCTTTGGCTGCAAAATATGTTTCTAACCAAACACTTTAAACAAGAAGCAGCTTATTCAAGGCTACATCACAATTTACAAGTACTTCTCTGTTGTCCTTCTTAGGCAGCCAGTCACCTAACAAATAGCATGTGTCATTGAACTTTTTGGTTCAGCAGAACTGCCCAGTCTGCAGCACTGATTGGACCAGTGTATCTGCATCCCCTTGATGCACTATACTAGGCCAAAACTTCACTAAAAGAGCTTGGAATATTGGTCCTGCTGTCTCCTTGCTCTGAAGGAGGGGAGAAACATTGCTGATAATTCACAATAAGGAAGGGATCCACATATTGAGATTCCAGTTGTGAAAAGGGGGAGAGGAAGTTCCTTGCATGCCTCTTCACTCCATGCCTATGTAAAAAACTACAAGTAGCACAGGATAAAGGTGAAAGCAAATAGGAACTACATCTCTATCAGACCTTTTTAACTAGTGTCTGATACTGATATTGTGTTCACCACAAGGCACCAAAACCTGTCCGATTATTTGTGTAATTACCACATTGCTGAATCACAAGGGAGAACCCGTCACCTTAACATATCAATAGGAGGCAGAAATCCTTTCCAGCTTTAGTTTCAGAAGTCAAGTAGCTTGCACATTTTTTTAATCCCAAACCATTGTAGGTATGAATGTCCTCATTGTATTTGAAAATAAGCGACAAGGTGCTTTGAGTTTCAACATATAAAGTAACTTTGCTAAATCTAACTATAAAACTTATATTAAAACATACAGATGAAGTTTTTTAGGTCACCGTGCAAGAGACTCTAACATGACTATTTCAAATGAAATCAGCAGTGTGATTGTATCAGGATATTTGCAAGCATAAAATGGAAATCATAATGCACTTAGTGAAATCTGAATTCATACATTTTTTAACTTCACCTATTAACTTAACAAGAAGCTTCAGTCAAACCTTTGTCCTACTAGAACCAACAAAGGTTTCACTCTATATTCCTAGAAACCAGTAACTATAATAATAATTTTTGTTTGGTTTTGCTCAGAAGGAAACCCTCATAAATCTAGTCAACACCAGTGAGTATTTAATTAAAGTGACAGGAAATAAAAATCAATGAAGGAAATAACTCTGCTTGCATGTCCCCTCTCTGTCATTTTTATTTAAAACCCCAATTAATTTAATGATTGTAATATTGATTACTAACATTTGAAATGTCATATTAGCCATCTCACTTCACACTGTATTTATTCAGAAAAAACTTTAACTGTTGTGAGAAGCAACAGAATAAATTAGAAGATGAATCATCAGCTGCAGAATTTTGTGGTATTTCATTATAAAATGCATACTTTTACTAAACTAAGCTGGTAGCAAAGTTTATTATAAATTCAAAATCTAACCTAGAATTTTGAACTGACCCTGAGATAACAAGTTTCCATTCTGAAGGCATGTAAAACACTGGCTTTTGCAAGACCTGCAGAACTTATTCATTTGGGCACCACACTGTTCAGCTGTTTGAGCAGTTTGCTGAGCTTCACACCTAAAGTTGCTGTGAGAATGGATGATGTAGACTGAATGGTTTCAATTAAAAATTAGGTTAAGATCAGTAGTCACTGCACATATTTATTTCTGTTGGAAAGCAAAAGCTAAAGAATGAAGCAGAATTAGGACTGTACAAAGTGCGATGGCCCATGATAAGTTCATGTGCTTTACTTACAGGAGGCAAGGCTTGATTTTGTACAGACCGAGGACCCTGTAGGGCCTCTGTAGTCGTTTGAAGCCTGAGCAAACTCAGAAGAAAAGGTAGCAAGCAAGATTCATCATGTCACAAACCATGTGTGAGAGAAAGGGACACCACCTTTTTGTATCCTCAAGTTAGACACCTTTTTAAAAATATTATTTTTACCATGATTGCATCATGTCAGACAGCCCTGATGAGTCCTGTTTATTGCATCATAATCATGAACTATCTTGAAGTTTGAAAGAATGTTGTACTCAGTTCAGATTGATGTCAGTGGTAAACTGTTCAAAATGTTTCCTCTTATAACTCCAACCTTTGTTAATCCAAGTCCCAAAGCTTATTTTCAGAAGATCTAATATTTTTGCAACTTATTGGCCTCTTTGTCAAAGTCCATAAGGAGGTGAGTGATCAGGGCTATTAAAATGAACTGCATGTCTCTTTTCAGACTGGACTTTATTCTGAAGTGTCTAGAATAATTATACAGTTAAATTTCCTAGTGCTAATTGAACGTTATATTGCCTTTTTTAAAGAGAGAGAAAAACTGAAGACAGGCATCTGGTCAACAAAACAAACCTGATCAAATTTAATTTTTTTTACTATTACTCTTTTAGTAGTAACACAAACTACATCCAGACGGTTAGACACTGCTCTAATCCAGTGAGAAAACAATAGAAACCTTAAGTGTCCCCAAGGTCAACAGTGGCTGGATAAGTTTGACTTTTCTTTTCAATCATTATGTGAAGTTTCTAATTAAGCTCTTACATTTTGGCAGTTCTTCCCTTTTTAAGCATCTGCTTAGCAGAAGCCTATGAGGTACAGGCATGGAAAGAAGAGGGAACCAGGAAAGCTGGCTTTTTTTGAAGGATCCCAACATCCAAACTTAAGAATGGTCCATCCCCACATGCAGAAAACCCTGAGATGGCAGGAGGAGGCACGTGTAGATGATCAAGAAACTCCTAGCTAAACTCAAACATAAATAGAAAGTGTACAAGAGGTAGAAGCTGGGACAGGTAATGCAAGAAAGCTATGGAAACACTGTCTGAGCATACAGGGATGGAGTTAGGAAAGTGAGAGCCCATCTGGGGAGGAATGTGAAAGGCAAGAAGAAAGGCTCTACATGTACACCAACAGCAGAAGGAAGACTAGGGAATATGTGGACCTGCTGCTGAATGGGGCAGGGGACGTGGTGACAAAGACCATGGAAAAAGCTGAAGTACTCAATCCCTTCTTCACTTCAGTATTTACTGTGAAGGCTGCTCTTCAGGAATCACAGGTCCCTGGGACCTGTGGGAAAGTCTAGAGCAAAGGAGACTTACCCTACATGGAGGAGGATCAGGTTAGGGAATACGTAAACTGGATATAGCCAAGTCCATGGGGTGTCATTGGATACACCCGTGAGTGCTGAGGGAGATGGTTGATGTCATTGTGAGGCCACTCTCTTATCTTGGAACGGTCACAGCAATTTGGAGGGAGGTTCCTGAGGAGTGGAAGAAAGCAAATCTCACTCCTACCTTCAAGAGAACAATCTGTGGAACTACAAGCTGGTCAGCCTCCCCTTGATTGCAGGGACGGTGATGCAGTAAATCCACCTGTAAACTGTTTCCAACCCCATGAAAGTCAAGAAGGTGATTGGGACTACTCATTATTGTTTCACAGCGAGAAATCCTGCCTGACCAATCTGACAGCCTTCTACAATGAGCTGACCAGCTCAGTGGATGAGGGGAGAGCAGGGGATATTGTTTACCTTGACTTTGGTAAGGCATTTGGCACTGTATACCATAGCATTCACATAGACATACTGAAGTACAGGTTAGGTAAATGCACAGTTAGGTTGACTGAAAAATGATTTAACTGCCAGTCTGAAAGGATCAGTAGCACAAAGTACAGCTGGGGGCCAGTGGAGTATCCTGGGGTCAATACTGACACCAGTACTGTTTAACATAGTCATTAATGACCTGGATGATGGGACAAAGTGCACACCCAGCAAGTTTGCTAACGATACAAAACTGAGAGGAGTGGCTGACATGCCAGAGTGTTGTGCTGCCATTCAGAAAGACCTCTACAGGCTGCAGTCTTGGACTGACAGGAATCTCCTTAAGTTTAACAGAGAAATGCAGAATCCTGCATCTGGGGAGGAGGAATAACCTAATGCACCAGTACACGCTGGGGTCTGACCGGCTGGGAAGCAGCTTGGCAGAGAAGGACCTGCAGGTTCTGATGTACAACAAATTGAACATGAGCCAGCAATGCATCCTTGTCCCAAAGAAGACCAACAGCACCCTGTGCTGTATCAGGAAGAGAAATGCCAGCAGGTTGAGGGAGGTGATCCCTTTGTTCTACTCAGCACCGGAAAGGCCACATCTGGAGTGCTGGATCCAGTTCTGGATGTCTGTAATGAACTTGACTGGATGACCATTGTTTATCAAGGAGTTAGTGAACCGCTAACAGTTAACCTGAGTATGCCCAGGCCTGTGCTGGGCTGCACTTCCACTGTAGCCTTCAGACCTGTGTTGTGCTGCACAAAACCCATGGCTGCAGGACAAATGCAGCCAGCTCACTGTAATAGAGGATGTAATAGAGCTCCTGCCTGGTACCAGCAATTAGGCCACCTGTGTGTACTTGCCTTTATCTAGGAGAGTAGCAAGAAGTTGTCATGTGAACATCCTTTCTGTTTGACACTGGAAATGATGAATAGAGTTGTTTCCTTGTAAGAACAAATCTATAATAGCTCGAATGACCAGGAGGGGAGAACCTCTTCTATGGACGTGGGTCTGTGCGGTGTGCTGTGCATGGATCAGAGGCCCATCTGATGCTACACCACCGGGAGTTCCAGCATCTGAAGGGACATACGATTACCTGTACTATTATTTCCTTATAGTGTTATCTCTATATAAATAGCATTTTAAAAGATGTCTTAAAGAGTGCCTGTGCCTTTCTTATTGGGTTCATAAGGGATCAGCATCTACTGGTGCAAAACAACTCCCCAGTGTAAGAAAGGTATGGGTATACTGGACTGAGCCTAGCGAAGGGCCGCAGAGATGATTAAGGGCTTGAGGCATCTGTCCTACAAGGAGAGACTGAGACAGCTGGGACTGTTTAGCTTTGAAGGTCTTACCAATGTCTATGAATACCCTGTGGGAGGGAGTAAAGGGGAACCAGCATCTTCTCAGTTTTGCCCAGTCACAGGACGAGAGGCAGTGGGCATGAATTGAAATACAGGAATTTGCATTTAAACATCAGGAGAATCTCAGCTTGAGGGAAGTTGAGCACTGGAACAGGTTTCCCAAAGGCAGTGGAGTCCCTGTCCTTGGAGGCAGTCAAAACCTCATTAAGTGTGATCCTGGGCAATCTGCTGGAGCTGACCCTCTTTTGAGCAGGGGGTTGGACTAAACAATTTCCAGGGGTCCCTTCCAACCTCAGATTCTGTGAAGCAAACATTTTGAGGTCATGTTCATTTTTCAAGTGTCTCTAAAGCATACAGTTCATTTGTATCTGTCTTTATAATGGTAAATATCTGGTTTTTATATTGATGTGAGCACCTCCTTTTTATTTATAAGTCAACTATATTGATGCTTTCTGCTTTCCACATTTTAATTTCACCACCCCATTTTTAGAGGTATGTCATCAAGTAAAAACTACCTTTTAGCACTTGATCTGCAGCTCCATTAATATCAGGTTTATTTACTTACCTCTTTAAACATGACAAATATTCAGTAAAGGTACATACAGTGCTACTAAGTGATAAGAAATTTACAATATTTACTTTTGTGTAATGACAATGTCTTTTATGAAGTGCTTACTGAAGCCTTTATAACTTCTTGCTAGATATTGTTCCTTTCTCCTGAGAAGAAAGATTTTTATCTGACATTAGAATTTTTGGGAACTCTGTCTTTGTATACTCAAAGCAATACTCCTTCATTAAAACATGGACTTAAAAACATTCATGGGGGATTTTACAACTGTTCTTGAAACACTTAAAAGGACAGAAAAATGAAAAATAAGAAATACAGATTTTTATGATGGAAATTCCTGTAAAGTAGCAAATCCATATGAAAGCAACGACTATAATAGAAAAGAAGCTGTTATGGTTAAGGAGCTTGAAATGGGTTATATGCTAAAGCTAGTGAAAGAAGTTCTAAGACAAGATTCAGAAATTCCAGCTGAGGGACAAGGGAGGCCTCTCTTTAAATATGATATTTAAGGCACAGATGACAAAAGCACTTCTGCCATGTAACTGATTTTTGCTTGGAACTCAGAAGGGAAAGACACTTGAATGAAAGACTGAGGTAACAGATTTATGAAAAGACCTTTAAAAATTGTTTTTCGAGCTTTTTTAAAAAAGCTTGCTTACTATTTATCTGAGTAATATGAATACCAAGAATAATTTCCAAGGAGAAAATGTTTTTTTGTGCAAGAATTTACAATCTAGAAATTGTTTGATTATACCCAGTTCTGCCAAGGGAAATATAGAATAAAGTAACAGGTAAACTTTAACATTAGTTATCACTTAACTGCATTTGAGTCTTAGGAAAATTTTCACAGGCAAAACAGTTAATTCATGAAGAACTAACACTAGCAGTTCACAGACAAGATAATATAATACTACTTTCTCTCTGATTGATTTCCACCATCATTAATTAGTGTGTATGCATGCTTTTATGTTGGAATACTTCATTTATCTAAGGTTAATACAGGATCAGTCAATCCTACCAGTAAGCAATTTCATTACTATTTTAATCCTAACACAAAATTTAGCAAGCTCAGAAATAAGTATGAAGATGTGCTTAATATACTGCATTTCATTCCATTTCTTCACTTCTGTGGTTTCTTAGAGCATTTCCACTGTCTCTCCTGTAGCCCTGTGTCGTCCCAGTAGACTATCAAATACATGAGTAGAGGCAGAGTTAAAGCTACCCATCGTTTCCTTGCCTGAATTGTCCCTTCATCTCTATCACCTCAATGAATACAAAGGAACTGCTGGGAAAGTAGCCACTAGGGAAAAGGACCTTACGAGGGCCTCACATGACAAACCTTGGGAATTCTCCCCAGTTAGGTAGCCAGCACAGACCTTCTGGAGACACTGCACTTGTATGCAGAAGCTAGAACAGAGAAAATGCTTTCTGCTGAAAATTAACCTCGGCGGGTGTGGTGCATGGCTGTGTGTCTGATAGTACTCCAGATAGTTAACAATTTGAATTCTTTAACTTTTCTGAAGACAGACACAAAATGAAGTATTTAGAACTGTCCAGAACCCTAGGACTGTCCCCATTTATTGAAATTACTGATTCGTGTATTTTAAAGTGAATCTCAATGTAATGATTTTTAGCATCATACCAAAACAGTAAAAGTTTGTTACTCAAGCTCATTACTTGTACACAGTAGTTCTAATTCCTACGTAAGCAAAGCTGTGTTCCAGTGCAAGATGGAATTATTTGACTGCATGCTAAAATAGGACAACCCTATAGCACAGAACAAGAGCTATCTTTAATGTAGCAATGGCTCTCTATATCACTTGATAAGCATCACTAGTAAACAAATGTTCAGCCCCAATATGCTATTTGAACCCTGGGTTAACAAAACATGCTTACTTTAGGACAGCAGTGTATTTCTATGGGTATTTCTGTGTAGTTTCCTTTGAGGATGCTACATTGCTCCAAACATTAATACAATACGTCATGGGAAGAGGCCTCTAATTTTAAGTAAATTCAAAATAACTGGAGTGCCCAGTTGTATTGGGTCTGGCTGAGATGGAGTTAATTCTCCCCATAGCAGCCCTCACAGTGCTGTGCTCTGCATTGGTAGCTAGAAAGGTGTTGATAACACACCAGTGTTTTGGCTGCTGCTGAGCAGGACTCACACAGCATCAGGGCTGTCTCTCCAACATTCTCCCCCCTCACCAGCAGGCTGGGGCTGGGCAAGATCTTGGGAGGGGACATAGCTAGGACAGCTGACCCAAACCGACCAAAGGGATATTCCATACCGTATGACATCAGCTCAGCTATAAAAGCTAACTAAAGGGAGGTGGAAGGGGGGGCATTTTCATCTTCCAGAGCAACCACTACGCGTACTGAAGCCCTGCTTCCCAGGAAGTGGCCAGACATCGCCTGCTGACGGGAAGTAGAGAATAACATCAGTTGTTTTCCTTTGGTTTTGCATGAGCATCCTTTGCTTTCACTTTATTAAATTGTCCTTATCTTGACTTATGAGCCTTTTGTTATATTTTCTCTCCCCAGTCTAGCTGAGGAGGGGGAGTGATAGAGTGGCTTTGGTGGGCATCTGGTGCCCAGCCAGGGTCAACCTACCACACCAGTAGGTGGGCACCTCCTTCAAAGTAGTTTGTTATCTGGCTCCACGTGATTCAATTCCAAACTCGTTGTCTTTCCTCGATGGCCTTCTTGGCACTGTAATAAAGATTGTGTCGTTCTACTGGGCTCAGGTGGACAGCCTCTTTTATTTTGCAATGTCCTTAAATATCTGATAGATATTTTTGCATAATTTAAAACTTCTCAGGAAATTTTTATGCCATAGTGGTCTTTAGAAAGTATAAAGGTTGTATATTCCATTTTTAGTGGGCAGGCGTGTATTCAGTGTTGCAGAATTTCACTCTAGTTGTCTATTTCTTCCTTACCTTTTCTGTTATTGGAATATCACTTGAGTTCAAGAAAGTGGTTGACAGCTGAATTGAAATATACCATATGCATTAGAACGAATATGCCAGTATCTACAGAGGTGTGTTAATCAATGTGCAATAGGACTTCATGTGACTTGAGTGATATTCAGAGGCTTCTTGCTAGTGGAAATAACAAACCTTCAATATGAATGGCAAAAAAAAAGGATTTGAAACTTAAATTACTTCTCAAGTATTTAAACATTTTTAAGAATCATGCTAGTATTAGATTTACCTTGATTTCCTAAGGAAATGAAGCTTATGCAAATATGATTGTATTTGCGTGTTTTGACAGTTTTAAATATTTATCTCAATTATTATATTTTCTACTAGTCTTGCTAAAACATGCATTTGAATAAAGGACAAAATCTGTTAAAGACTCCACTGAAAGAGTGGTTTGCACTCAACTCTTAGACGTGTGGAAGTCCACTTCTTGCATGAGGATTAGCTCCTTTATTAGTTTCTGTAGTTGAGGTTTTTCATGTGTAATTTGACTAAAAAGTCATTAAATCAAAACATAAAAATACATTAAAAAGTTTTCCATGCTCAGCAAACTAATTCCTAATTTTCTTATAACTCTACATCAATGATGGGCAGTCCAGGGAAGAAAAGACTCAGCAAATTATAATGAGGGTGAGACTTATTAGCAAAAGGAATTCAGCACATACCAAAAGAAACAAATACAAAGAGCAATGGGAGATACTCCAGTATAAGAGAAGAGAGGAAAACTGAGCTATAACAGAAACACGGTTTTTTAACGTGATGTTTCAGGTCTAAGGGGAATTGCATCAACAGTACAAAAATGTAAGTGGTGACTAGGAAAAGTGAAGAATTTCACTAGTAATATGACTAGAAGTTAAACTCTGCTTCACTGTAAATACAGGGAAAGCACATTGCATGCAGAGTTCTCAGGAGACACTAGAAAGCTAAGTCTGTTCCCTGAATGCATGGGCACACAGATTTCAAATTATCTAATAGCAAAATATTTTCTGATGTGAACATCTTTAAGTATCTGGGTTATCAATAGGATGTTTGCGTTCTTGAGAAGTGCAGCATTTTGTTATGTTAACCACAGGCGTATGACAGCACTACAGTTTCTACTGTTGATCATGGATATTCCTTTTTTCACATCCCAGTCAAAAGCCCTTATGTGTAGACCACAGTTACTAGAAAGCCTAGTGAGTCGGAGAAAGGTCAAATAATCATCTGCAGCTGCTCTGAGACTTTTTCCTTGTTTGCTAATAAATAAGTAGGGGATTTAGTGATTGTGGAGGTTGTTGAGCTGATCTGATCGCGAAGGATGTGATAAGTAAGTTATGTGGAAATAATCTAGCTCTTGGATACTTAAGAGGTCAAATGCCCCAAATAGTTAGGCAA
This sequence comes from Pandion haliaetus, assembly GCA_013401275.1. Taxonomy (NCBI): domain Eukaryota; kingdom Metazoa; phylum Chordata; class Aves; order Accipitriformes; family Pandionidae; genus Pandion; species Pandion haliaetus. Next base: position 53,749 of record VYZV01044851.1, on the reverse strand, counting down.
ACATCATTGTTTGTATCATTCCCATTTTTAAAACACAGTTATTGACAATTGTTTGTTTAATTCCTCTATTTCCATTCCAACTGCCCAAAAAGTGAAGCAGAAATATCTACTTTTCTACTTTGACATTTTCAAGATGAAAAATCCTAGTATTTTTTTCTCGGCAGCATTTTGTATATTAAATGAAAAATAAAGAATAAAAGGATTTAAACCAAAAGGCTAAGGAAAGTAAACAGAAAACTCACTATGAAACATCTGAGTTTTTTTATTTTGCTTAAAATTATGAGAAATTCTGTGCAAGTTAAATGTGGGTTTGTTGGCTTGGGTTTTTTTTGGCCCAGGTTATGTAAAAATAAATAACTAAATCTTTGCCTTATTGTATTCAAGGCAATAGTGTTACTTTCAGTACATTGTTGGGATAGAGTCTTGATGAATGCATGTGCATAAATGCTATGATATTGATTTTGAATTCTGTGCTTAGCAGAAGTTGTTTTTAAGCGTGTTTATCACAGTTATCATTACCTTTCTTTCTGTAAGACACTAAAATCAAAACCAGGCTTTAGTCTTTCTTATTTGCTTTAGACTTCAAAATAGCATTGACTATTGCCACCTATTAATTTCACAATATATATTTCTTTTTCATTGCTTTTATATAGCACGCCATATGCTTCTGATCCTTTCTGAATCAACACTCGTTGGCAGCAAGATAACAGATGTGACACTCAAGTGCTTGCCATCACATACAAAAAGGTAGCTTATTGAATACCTTCCAAAGCAGTGGAAGATAGAACAGTACAGTGGATGTGTTTTGACTAACTTACACATGGTGGTTGAAACAACCAGCCAGAAAAATTCCCACGATCAGGTATCGTGTTCTTCAGGAAAAACAATAGGCAATGTATTTAGTAAAGAAATGAACCCTTTAATATCTCCATTTCTAAACATGAAGAAAAGGATTCATGTCAACAGGTCAGATTTAACCAGACTAAAATTATTATTTAATTGTCATACATAATTTCATAACATTATCAAGTAGGAGACCCAATTTTCAGTGATACTAGCCCTGAAAGTCTACAGAAACAGAAAAAGTGGGTATGTGGTACCTTTTCAAAATTGGATTCTTTATAGACATTCAGACATGTCACAGATTTTCAGACATGTAGAAGTCAAATTTAGCAATTTCCACTTGGATTTTAATTCTAAGCTAAAATTCATACCTGACCAACTTTCAGCACTCCCAACAGTTAGTTTGGGCCTTTTAAATGAAAGAAGAAGAAGAGATTCTTTCTCTGTAGAGTCCCCATTATGAACAGCACCAGAGTTGTACCTGCAAGCAGACATGGGCACTTAAGCTTTAGAGGGTCAGGTTTACAGGCAGGAATCAGAAAAAAACCCAACTTTTTGCCACTGTTCCTGTGTAAACTTAAATTCTGGCACCCCTCTATTTCATAGCTACAATGGGAATAACAACACAAATTACACTTCTGAAAGTGCATGTAGGTCCAAAAGGTAAAAGTCTAAAAGAAGAAAGGCCATTGTATGAGTTTTGCTCTAGTGAAGTAACAGTTTAACATAAAAATCAACAGATTTGTTTTAATAAGTAAAAGAAACCCCGTTTATAGCAATTTTAAGGAAAAAGAAGTATGATTTGTATGTGTTATGGGTTTGTGTGGCACGGTTTCTTTGGTAGTGGGGGAGGGGGCTACAGAGGTGGCTCCTTTAAGAAGCTGCTAGAAGCT
>VYZV01044851.1:30598-51736 GCA_013401275.1 Pandion haliaetus | reverse complement strand
GTTGGAGAAGTTGGTGAAGGACTGTCTCCCGTGGGAGGGACCCCACGGTGGAGCAGGGGACGAGTGAGGAATCTTCCCCCTGAGGAAAGGAGCGGCAGAGCCAAGGTGTGGGGAGCTGACCCCCCCAACCCCCATCCCCTGTTCCCCTGTGCCACTGGGGGGAGGAGAGAGAGAGAACCGGGAATGGAGCTGAGCCGGGAAGGCGGGAGGGGTGGGGGGAAGGTGTTCTGATGTTTGGTTTTCCTTCCTAATACCCTTGGTTTTTATTTGATTTGTAGTAAATGAAATGGATTTTGTTTTTTCCCCAAGCTGAGCCTGTCTTTTGCCCGTGACCATAAGTGGAGAGTGATCCCTCCCAGTCCTTGTCTCGACCCACAAGCCTGCCTTTGGATTTTCTCCTCATCCCAGCGTGGCCAGGGGAGGGGGTGGGGGGTGAGTGAGCGGCTTCGTGGTGCTTTGTTACCGGCTGGGCTGAAACCACGACAGTATGATAAAAAATGATTACTTTTAATACTCTTTGAAAATAACGTATGACTTAATTTTCAAATAATTTCCAAATGTTTTGAAAGAAAATAGGTGTCAGACTTTGGTCAGTTTCCTAATACTAATGCTGCCTTTTAAAGCGTAAAAATGTATGCAAACTTCACATGTCTTTGAATTGCAGCAATAGCAGTCTTTATGTCAGTTTTAATGGCAGCTTTGAAATTCCTGTCTGGTTGTAGGTTTTTCTCGTTCTGAAACTTGCCAGACTGCTGATAGTAGGAACCACATGCAGTGACACTGTGGCTGCAAAATTCCACACTGCAGAGAGGATCGCATGAGACAACTGGAGTAAAACCTTTAAAATTTTCTTTTAAAAAGCATTTAGCCTTATTTTAAGTTTCCTCTCATGCTGTCAATAGATTTACTATTGATGTCAATGAAAAGAACATGGTGGGTTTTTTTTAAGGGAAGCTCTTAATTGAACCAGTCCGTTTTGATGGGCAGTATATATCATCTTTGGATGCCTCTACAAGTCAGTTTATTGTCAGATACAGGGTCAAGAGATCAGTCCTTCCTAATCACTTAGAGGACTGTATATTAACATACACCTGGAAGCAATTTATTAGGAATGAAGGCAATCGCGAATATCTGTAATTACATAGGGTGTAAGAAGGAAGAGGGCAGAAATTCTGAGCTCAGTTATATTAATTATAGGTGGTGAGGACGCAAGATACTATTTCTGATTTCTGATCCTTTGGCCTTTTGCAGCATTTAGATTTGGACCTAGTTTTTAACTTCAGATTGTGTCTGGTAAGGACCTGACTTATTTTGAAGCTTTCAACTTCTATGTGTTTTCTACCTCAAGATTTTCAGAAAAGCTCGATTTACCTGTATCTTGCTTCAAGCAGTCTTGTTAAAGTCAGAAAAGGATTTTAGCCAAAACGTGTCTCAGGTGCCACTTTAAGCTGCACCTTGATGGTAATAGTCTAAGTAATTTTTTTCCTTAACTGCCTTTTTCTCCCCCGAGCTTTTAGTTATATAGCATGTATGTCTTGAAGTCCATTCACATGCGACTCAGACTAAGTCTCCCACTGACTTTCCAGCAAGACAGCTGAATCGGGGTAACGTACAACTCCCAATTCAACATTTATCTAAAATTAAATGAACGAAGAAGAAAATCCTCTTATTGCTGAGCCTAGGAGAGGTAGGGCTAAGCCTGGCTGAGAAGAAGGGGAAGGAAGATAAGAAAGGTAGGGAGAGACTAGCACAAAAACACACAAAAGGCCTGGAGAAGAACGATAAAGGGAATTTTACTGAGCATGATGGTATTTTTTTCTGTTTGAAATCTTACATTCTGATTGATAACTAGTTGCTGTATACAAAGTGTTCATTGATATATTGGTGAAGTGGGTCAGCCAACACAAAAGAGTCTGACCCAGGTGGTTATGCTGGTTTAGTGCTTAGTAATGAAAACTAATCAGTTTAAATAGATGATTTCCCACCTCAATTTTATACTACAGTGCCTTTGTATTCTTTCTGCATCTGTATATGCAAGAGTGATTGTGTTATCAGCTGCATGAGTTATGTTGTCTGTGATGCTCAAATCTCTAATTGTATTCTTTTACTGCTTTTTATGTTATGTAAAGCAACCAGGCAGAATGGTACTAGTAAAAATACTAAGCTTCCCATCTGAAATTGGTAAAATTTCTACTTCACTGCATTTCAGTGTATCTCAGTTTTGTTATCCACGTAAGAGAGAAACAGTCAGAGACAACATATTCCTTACAGGAATATAGTAAAGTTACATCACTTAATGTCTGTTGAACAGTGCATATCCTAAGGTGAATGTTTTCAGCTTTATCACAGCCAACCCTGTGAGGAAGTACTGAGGATAACCACATTGCCATGGAGTAACAATAGGTTGACAGGCGCTTCTGGAGGTGGAACCCCCCCAGTCCAAGCAAGTCCAGCTTGGGTGAGGTAGCTCAGGGCCATGTCTGTTTGAGGTTTTCAAAGATGGAGGTTCCACAACCTCTCTGGGAAAACTGCCCCTGTATATCACCACTCTTACAGTGGAAATTTTTTCTTTAATCTGACCATTTCTTTTGGTGTGGGAGAGTACTAGCTAACTGTAATTTTTAGACCTCTCTTTGGGGGGAAATTGCTGCAAGTCACGAAAGTCTGCTCCTTTACTTGATCTTCTCTAGCTTTATCCAGTACTTGGATTCACTCAGAGTTGTCTGCTGAGGCCTAAGTAACAGCTCCAGGCTGCTCCTGAATAAGGAAGGAGTTGCCTGTGCTCATGGTGTAGCTTTTGTTCTCAAAGCGGTGTGCACTTTATCATAAAACAAACTCCACTGCATCAAACAAATTACATGTACTTGTTCCTTTGACCCTGATTTCTGCTCTGGTAAGAAATTGGCTACAACTTGGATTTCTGTTCATAAGCAGCAGCTCTAAGGAGCCCCTGCTTTCCATCTGAGCTAATCAAGGTGTTTTCATTCATTCCTTCAGAAGTTATGTACTAGGCAAGTTCAAAATGATGAAAGATGCAAAATTATGTTTTCTCTCCCTAGGGTGGTTTAGTGCTTCCAGCTCTCAGCTTATGAGGATAACACTCATGCATAGATTTGCATTTTAGGAGTCCTGGGCAAGAAAGTAACTTAAGAAAGGGCTGTCTTGCCCTTCTGGGCCGTCCTTTGTTGTATCTGTGGCTCTGGTCACGAAGGAACATTTGGAGCTGAACGATAATACACATAGAATATGCCACTGTTATTAATATTTTTTTCTCTAATTTGACTGATTAACACTGGGCTGGATTTTACAGTAATGAAATAAGCTTTCTATCTACTTTTTTCTAATGAGGACCAAAAGCCTCGTTATAATGTTACACTGGGATATGAGCTTCTGTAGGGAGTGACGGATTGTGTGGGTACTACTTCCTGAATGTCCCTGCAGGGCAGCAATTTTGTGGTATTTGCAAGATAGTATAGAAATTCAGTTCAGAAGCCTCTGATTCTGAAAATGAACTCCGTAACATATATCCTCTCTAGCTCTGGAAGTAAACATAGACATATCTACTATTGTCTAGGGGCTCTGTCTTGCAACTGCAACTTGCATAATCAATCCTCAAAATGTACATGGTAAATTAGCTGTCAATAAGTTTATCTAAGAAACTAGATAATTAGCTGGAAAAGAATGTGTATGGTGTAAAAATATAAAAAGAGAGAAGTCAATTCGGGGCATGATTTAAACTTTATTCTTTCCCTTGTATTCTGTTTTCTTTTGTGAGACTCTTCCTAAAAATATTGTAAGTTTCGATCTGTATGGTCAAAGCACAGATGTCCTTCCTGAGAATCTCTTCCATCATAGAACCACAGAAGGGTTTGGGTTGGAATGCACCTTCAAAGATCACCTAGTCCAACCCCCTGCCATGGGCAGGGACAGCTTTCCCTAGATCAGGCTGCTCGAAGCACCGACCAACCTGACCTTCAACTTGTCCAGGGATGGGACATCTACAATTTGTCTGGGCAACCTGTTCCAGTGTCTCACCACCCTCATTGCAAAAAATTTCTTCCTTATGTCCAATCTAAATCTGCCCTCTTTCAGTTCTAAAATCATTGCCCCTTGTCCTGTTACTACAAGCCGTGGTATAAAGCCTTTCTCTATCTTTCTTATAAGCCCCCGTTAAGTATTGAAAGGCTGCAATAAGGTTTCCCTGGAGCCTGCTCATCTCCAGGCTGAACAACCCCAACTGTCTCAAGCTTTTTTCATAGGAGAGGTGTTCCAGTCCTCTGCTCATTTTTATGGCCCTCCTCTGTACCTGCTGTGACAGTTCCGTGTCCTTCTTGTGCTGGTTGTCCCAGAGCTGGAGGTAGCACTCAGGTGGGGTCTCATGAGAATGGAGTAAGGCATCATGCCGTCTCTTTCAGATTTGAAATAATGAAGATAGTCATGATCTATATAACTGATATAACACTGAGTTTATAGTTCATTCAATACATACAGTGACAAAGGGACCTTACCCTGGGCTTTTGTTCATGCTTCTTCCTCTTCAGTATAAAGGCTTGCATATAGCTTTCCAACAACTGGAACCTGGCTAACATTTGATTCTTGAAGTGGTACAATGTTTTGAGAGTCTGTCTTGGTAGCTATCAATCAGTCATGCATCATGCTCTGGGGTTTTTTCCATATCTTCTTAATCAGGTGTCGGAAGAGAGCATATTTCATTGCCTTCCACATCCTCTTTATTTTGTTTGTAGATGAAACTATGTGAAATATATGCTCATCAATTACTCTTGTATGAACGAAGATTTAGTTGTTCAGCACATTTAGCATATTTGGAAGTGCACAATTTATCCTGAGCATTAATTTGTTCTTAAAAATGTTTCCTGAGGTCATTTTGGAAGCTTTCTAGCTTGTCAGTTATTGAAGATTTTGGCCTTTGGGTGTCTCTCCCACTTTTTGTCTGTTAGTCTTTCTACCCATGTCAACAGTAGTAATGCTATAATTATTCGCAAAAAGGTGTGTTTGAGTCTTGACATCCAGTATGGAGAAAAAATAGTAATATTGTTGTGTATAGAAAAAAATAATAATATTGTTGTGTATGGAAATGTTGCTTCATTCAGGAATGTTTGCCATGCATCTTCCTTTTGAAGTGTTTAATAAAGACTTCTATCTATTTTAACTACCATCTGAACTTTGTTATTCAACTTGTATGGTATAGCAGTGCAGTATTCAGACTGATTTCATAGTATCCTGTGAATTATGTAAGAGATGGGGAAAGGTAAGAGTTTGCTTGAGACTACTGTTGGAATAGTATGTCTGATGAAATGCTTAATCTATGATAGTCTTCGTGGTAGTGTCTCATAGTTTTGTTTCCTTTCCAGAAGCCTAAGGATTATGAGACTGGTTTTGTAGCTGATAGCAAAAGGGTCCATTTGTCCCCAGACCTTTGCAGAAAGCTCTGCATTTTCATTCTCTTACTTTGTCACTTGGCCTGCATTTTCCCACTTGTATCATAACTATTACCTAGCTTGCAACTGGCCTTGACCACAACATTTAATATAAGGTGCATGTACTGTCTAGAAGCTTCCAGAGACTTCAGTCTAAAAATAGCTCAATACAGTCTTGGCAGAACTCTCTGTTTCCTATAAGGCTTTATTCTGGTTGACCGCTCTTATGTATTAAACCTGTTGGATGCTTACCTCTTTCTAGCTTGCTGGGAAACAGCTGGGTGTTTTTCATTCTGAAATGGTCTTTCTGACCATCCCAACACTATAAAGGCCAGGAGGAACCCTCACTGGTTTTTGTCCTTTCTGTTTCTCTCTTGGAGTCTTTCTATCACTCTCTCGAAACCAGCACATAATGGGCTTAGTTTAAGCTTTCTTTGTATTTCAGTCAAATGTAATTCTTCACATGCTTGTTCAATTGCTATATTTTAATACTGCAAAGTGACTATGGAGAAGAAGCCAGCATGTGGATACTAATCCTTTTTATATGTATTTAAAGGGATCACTTTCTACTTAGTTTCCTGTCCATGAACGTGTTCATCAGATTTTCTACATGGAACAACTGTGATAAATTGTTCTTTTGCAAAGTTTGTGCATCTCTTTCATTGCCCAGAATGTCTTTGATGCAAGAGTATTGTTCTGTTGCTTGGATGATAGGTGAAGCAATTAGTCACCGAGTGAATATGTCAAGTGTACAACTTTTATTGCAGTTCTGTCTAGGCTTAGATTTAATTCTACATATTTGTCTGTTGCTTACAGAAAAATTATACCAGAGCTTCTACCATCCCATGCCAAAGTTTGTACAGTGGAAGTCATCATGGGTGACAAGTCCTTTTGGGCCACTGAATCCACCTGTTGGCATATGAAATGAATGCAGTAGCCGCCTGCTGTAGCAATCACTGGTGTCTGCCTTTGGCATTCTAACTTCACTGTTTCTGCTTTACTCAAGTCAGAAAATACTTTTTCCATTGCAGAAATTTGGCAGTGAGCATTTTTTAAACTGTTTGGGTTTATGCAAATAAGCTGCTTCAAGGGCTATTGTGCAGCTTTTCCAACTCATGGTCTCTGTGGCTTTTGCAATGAAGTGAAGTTTGTTTTGTTTTTGTTCTCTCCAGTGTATGTTATGGCTCTGTTTTTTCTCTTTTTTAATGGTTGGATTATTTTATATGTTTCCAGGTGTCAAACTCCAAAATTCATCATGGTCTTAACAAAACATTTTGGTAGTCTCTTACTAGCTTTGCTTTGGAGAGACTACCATGAAATGCTTGCTCTGAACAAGTTTGCTTACTTTTGATTGTGCTTTTCTGACATGAATCATTTATTCAGGTTGAGTGTCACTAGGATCCCACAAGGATCTCTTCCCACTGTAGCCATAACCTATATGAACTGAAATCTCTGACTTTACAGCTGTCTTTGGATCTTCACTATTCTACTATTTATTTTAATCCTGTTCATACTATGACCACACCATGATAAAATGGCAATTTGGCTTTGTGAGATTACAATCCCATTTCCTTCTCTTGCACATTCTGAAGAAGTCTTTAACCTTGTCTACGCTAGAGAGGTTCTGCTGCGCTGTCAGCAAACCCCCTTAGTGTAGACACAGAGCATGCTGACACAAGCTCTTTGGCTTGCTTAATAACACCAGGTCCCTGAATAACAGCAAAAAACATCTTCTGTTAGCATTAGTGCATCCACACCAAGGTTTTGCTGGCACAATAAAGTCACCTGAGGGGGATGATTTTTTTCACACCCTCTGCCAACATGGACAGGACCAACTCCGTATTGTAGACATGGCCTTTATTGTCGTCCAGCTGTCTCTTTGTGTTTTCCTTTTTTGTGTTTGCATCCAGTGACAGATTGAGTATTAGTTGCTTGTTTTGCACTGCATCACTGTCATACCTAGACTCAGCAATTTATTCCTTTCTTACCTCCAAAAATATTCAAAATGCTGAGAAATCTTTTTGAATGGAGTAAGGATGAGAGCGGTAATCTCCAGTTTTCACTAACCTATATTCTAAGATACAGGTGTGTTTTTTTGGTAATCCTGAAATACCTGGTTTTCAAATTCATACATAACTTCAAAACAGTATAAATCCTTAGAAAAATGCTTCCAGTTATAAAACATTATCCTTAAAAGTATGATAGAAATACATTTTGATAACTGCTTAGCTTTTTTCAAGTGTGAAAGATGGAAGAACTGACACCTTTCTTTAAAAAGGCATTTTTGACCAAAAATTGTTTTGTAATTACTCTCTCAAACTCCCCTCTAGTTACGCATATGTAAAATCTCACCTGTATGATATTCTTTTAATAGGGTACATGGTTGTTCCTATTGGACATGAGTTCACAGGTCTTTGCTCGCACCACTATGTTTTTTCCATGCAGATCCTCTGTGTCACTTCAGCTGTGACTCTTCTTTATATTTTTGCATTTAATTTTGTATGCATTTTGATAAAATTTTCCTTTATTTTCACATTTGCATTAGCAAATTAATTGAGCTGTGCTCTTGCTCTAGAGGTGAGCTTATTCAGCAAGTTTGCTCAAAGAACTACTGTGGATTCTCTAAGCACCCTCCTTTGACCTTCCTTCCCTCTAATTCATCAAAATGGCTGTATTAGAAATTATTTAATCTTATTCAGATTTGGTAATTCCAGGAATTGGGCAGCTTTCTGAGTTTAGCAGTCCACTATTCTATTGATTCTTCAAATTCTTGGTTACTGTTGTGAAAAGACGCGATTCTTAGGTGGCACTTACTGTGAGTTCAAAATGCTTTTGGACTGTGCAGGAGATTAGACAGAGCACTGAATATACTGCTTATATATTCAGATACCATTCGAGTGTGTCTGTGTCAGCATCAGTCTCTGTGTAGGCTGCTTTGCTTTCCTTTTTAGACAGCATGCTTGCAATTATGTAGTTTCCCTGTTGTCACCTATAGGCTCTCTAGTTGTTAAATACATCCTGTCATGCAGATCTCTCTGGGGACAGAAAGCTGGTAAGTTGCCATGATCTTTTAGCAAAGTTACTTCAAGGCTTTTCTGCAGTGCAGGCAAGAAAGAAGGGCCAAGGGCAGGCTGTTCCTGCCACAGATAGGGTTGAGTGAAGGAGAAATGACAGAGCTGGGATGGAGAGCTGTGGGAAGAGCCCTGCAGAGCCAGACTTTTGTCCCTTGTTTCTACCAATGGGAGAGAAAAACGGATCTGAAAGCTGCTGGTTTTGCTGGGAGGGACAACTCTCTGCTTAGGTGCCCCCACTCCAGCAGCAGCCAAAACCCCTGGTTTTCCAGATCTTTAGCAGCCTGAGTATAATACAGGCACAAGTAAGTCTGCTAGGGGAGGTCTGCTTTCTGTAGGTAGAGAAATGGCCTGATCATGGCCTTTATTCTGTGTTTTTTTCCTAGTACTTTGTCACTGGTGTTGCTTACTTACAGGAGTAAACCCACAACTGAAAGAAACATGATAAGCCGTGAATCTCTGTCTTTGTGAAGGTGCTCTGTCACCAGATGCTTCATGAAGCAGAGATCTCAGTTTCTGGCTGTCCTCACAGGATACAGCACCCCTAACGCGAAGGTTTACATGGTTTGAGCTGTTCACTTGTATGGTGAGCAGCAGCAGGCTGTATCATACTAGATGAGCACACATTCATTTTGGGACCTATGGAGTTGGTGGGAACTTGAAATTTTTATTCTAGATAAATAGATTTGTTATCAGTTTAAACTGAAAAATTCCTTCCTTCTAAATGGTTAGGAAACTATGAAACAAAGCAGTACTTCTATCTTTCTCTGCCACTGAAAACATCCTAATCCTCAGAACTTCCTGAAAGATAAAAATATTATCTGTTAGAGAAGAATGTGAGAAAGAATAGTTTTCCAAAAAGCCTAAAGGTCTTGGCAGCCAGAGACTCGTGAAAAGCCAGCAAGTTATACCCAAAGTGAGGGCATGCATCATGTTAGAAGCAGAAGTTTACATCTCATCTCCTAAGACTTAAGACTACATTACAGAAAACCCAGCTGTGCCTCCTTTAATACTAGGAGCTTTTTAATATTTGCTTCAGTTATTGTATCTGGTGAATCACTATTCCTTAATAAAAATGAAGAAGTTGGACAAGATCTTAAAGTACAGGATAAATTAATGGCTTTTATATTGTTATATGGAAGACAGCAGTGTAACTCTGCAAGCACATTTGCCCATATGGTATTGCCTGTAATAGCGTATACCGTATTTTGAGTGCTGAACATTTTGTAGTTCTGCAACAAGATGCCTCTGGCAGTTCCCCAAGACAGGACTCAGATTTAAACGATATAATCCAACTTGTGAGCCTTTTCAGCTATCCACCTAGGGCCAAGAGCTTACCTACCCCACAATCAAGCATTACAGAATAGTATGTAGAGATAATAAAGACCTCTGGGATATTTGAAAAACCCATAGTGTTTGCAGCATCATCAAAATTGGAATTGTCCTATTTTGCACAATCCTACAAGAATATGCCTTGATCTAACCTTCAGACTAGATCCCTACCTGTCTTTGAATTGGTAGCTTTTAAAATACTTGTAATAGTTATGTTGGAGCATCAGATATGGACAACCCAAAGCCTGGACAAGGTTAGGTCACATTTTCAATGTCTATTCTGTTTGGGGAGGTAGCTTGCAAGAAAGTCAATAGTTTACAGCCAGAATTGAGTTCTACTGTTTCAAAAGACTTGAAGACTGTATAAAAATAAAACTGTGGAAAAGCAATAATAATAATAAAATAGACTCTAAAGTACCAGGCAAAACAACAAATCCTGTAAAGGTAACTAGCAACAATTTTTTTTTTTTTTCTTTTTAATCTGGAAAGCTACAGGAGAGTTGAAAGAGTGGAAAATGAAACAGAACTTGTTTTGAAATAATTTTTAAAATTCAGATTGTTACCCCATATCTTTTGTTCTGAGCGCCAGAGTCTGTGTGCTGAAAACCCTGTCACTTTAATGAGTTTCAAGACTTTCAAATGGTGGTATTTAAAACTGAAATCAACATATGGGGGAGGCAGGTGGTCATTTTCCTCAATAATGGGATATGATATGAGTTCATTTAGAGTACTAAATTGAATAGCAATAGGTTCCAAAATACAGAAGCAAAACAAGCACAACACTCTCCATGTTTTAAATGACATTATTAGGGCTGTTTCATGGATGGCTCTGTCAGTGGATAGATATTAGCCATTTCAAGAGAAGTAGAGCTGCGAAATCAGTGCATTTATTGCTATATTTCTGAAAAGAGCCCATGTGAAAAAAATAAGCCTCAAAAATACTTTAGAAATTAACAAGAAATAGGAAATAAATTCATGATAAATTTCAGACACCCTTCTGTACCTCATGGTCCATGATCTCATCTGGAAAAGCACAGCATCAGTTAGAGAAATTTGTCACATCTATCAGAAGAGTTAAGGTAACTTTGCTGAAATGCTTAGAAAGAAATCGGAAACACAAAGAACTCCTTAAAGTCCTGCATGATTTATAGTCTTCTAAATTTTTCCATGTACCACATTATGTAGTTTGCAGTGAACTCTCTAAGAAAAATCACATGGTTCCAAATTCCATTACAACTTTTCATCAAAGTCATTCATAATTGTCTGTCTCCAGGACTCTAGGAGCTACCATTTCCCTTGGAAGACTATTTTGCACTCTCACAGGAGGCCCTGGGCCAAAAATGTCCTACTTTCAGAGAACCCAAATTGAGAGGGGGATCTATTTCACCAAGAAGCACCCATCCTCTATTCATTACAACACACTATTGGGGCTCATTTCAGGGCATCATCTCATCCATAATCTTGTACTTAAGTTTGCTTTAGCAATGTACATATGTGAGGGACCTTTTTTTGTATTTGAATTATGTGCATAAAATTGTAAGTAAACAAATAGACTATATATGATATTAACCCCTGCACTGTCCCCCCTACAGGGTCACAAGAAAAATGGGTCTCCTTTTAAAAAGATCCTGTGCTACATGTGGAGTGCAAGAAGCATAGACCAGGAACCTGTAATAGAAAAAAGATCTATGAGAAATTTAAGCCCAGCTTTTTTGATTTTGGATGTTTACCATGCCATACTACTGCTTTTCTTTCTCTCTTTCTTGGCAGGTTAGCTTACTCATCAATAGTTGTGTCTCAGCTGTGGCTGCATTATACTCCTGTTGAGGATGAGAGAGAGGAGGACTGTAAGCTGCTGAATAGAAGCCATAACCACTTACAGCAAAATCCAGCAATATTGCCAGTAGAACAGTCCAAAGCAAGCAGCTGCTCCCTTGTCCCTTGCCTCCTCTGTTCAGCCTCAGCTCTCAAAAAATGTGCTAACTTTGGAGTGTGCCCCTGGAAAGGCTGCTGCTGTTAAAAGGAATTGGACTGTGCAGATTTTCATCCCACCCCTTACAGCATCGTGCACGTCCTGGTATTTTTCTGGGTGGCGATAATTTGGTTGTGGTCTGTGCTTGCTTGCTTTTTGTTTATGCAGAAGCCAAACACTGTCAGAGGCAAAGAAACAAAAATGATCACAATGGGCCTTTCACCAGGAAACTCTGCAAAACTGCCTATATATGACAAGAGGAAGAGAACTACAATCTGTTTAAAATATTGTTACTAAGCATGCTGAGTATTTCCCCCCATATTTCCAAGTATCCAAAGCCTGCAAGAGGACTGCATGACTAGAGAAAGAATTTTAGCAGTTAGCAACGAGCAGAATGCTAAATGTTAATGATATAAATTTCATGGAAAAAATGAAAGTGCGTCCCCTCTACAAATGAATAAAACTGTAAAACCCATAATGTACTTTCATTAAATAGAGCTGTCCTAACCATTATGCCCACTTCTATCAACATTCATTAGCTTACATTATGCTTTACTAGCATTCTGTGAAGCATTTCTGATTCTTCTTACATCAGTTGTCAGGTTTCCTAAAAACCAAATGTACTCTTCTGTGTCAGTAATAACACCTTGAGTTCTGGAAAAGCAGAGGGATTTTTTTGTTGCCGTTTTTTATTTTAACCATTGGCACAGTCAGTCCAGTAACAAGGGAGAGAAATTAGTATTTAATGATATCAAGTAAAGAAGAACTGAAAAGTACATGGGATTAGGCTGTGTGCAATACCTGTGGCTCTAAAAATGCTTAGCATGGTTTGTGCTGTTTTTCTCTCTTCCTATAAATTTTTGGTTTTATTAAGCAAAGTTATTAAGCAAAGCTTTAATAGTAGAGCTAAAAAACATGGCAGAAAATTGCATGTTTTGTTAACTTTTCTACATTTGCATTGTTTTTTTGTGAGCTGTTCCCTCTTTGTGCTCTTTTCTTCCATGGAGACATACCACCCAACACTCTTTCATAACTCTAATGACAAAACTAAAAGAAGAAAGTAGTATGCAAGCTCAAGAATCCATTCTTGCAGAGAAAAATAGTGACATTGCGAAGGTTTCGAGTTTCAAAAGTTTAGCACAGCCTTTCAAGTCCTGAAATAGTCTAGTGTTGTATGGTGTAGGTTTTTATTATGCAAAGCATGCACGGTTTAAACACAGAATGGTTCTCCAGAAAGATGAATTTCAGTATGCAATGTAGGGAATGTCATGTTTACATAACTGTGTTTCAATAGACTTTTCAATGCTGTTCTCTGCTGTGCTCCAAGGAGCAAGACTTAAGGCATGATCCTGAGTGTTGCATTTCATATATGTAACAACTATCAAAATCAGCTGGAGCTGGCTCCATGAAATGCATCTCAGATCAGGCTTACACTTTCAAAACGGACATACCCAACAGACACTTGATTCTGAAAAAATTTAAGCAATCTAACCCAATCCAAAACCACTTAAATACATGAATAGACCATCCAAAATATGGTTCTCAGCACCATCCAGGATCAAGCCTTCAGGAAGCATAGAAAACTTTGCATCAAGGGTTAAAATAGTATTCAGACCCAGATTCTGCATTTGAAAATACGTGAGATAAGGGGTTCTTTTATCTTATCCCATCCTTGTCCTCATAAACAATGCCATTGCTTTCTGGATCATTTAATCACCTAGAGTTGGAATAACAAACTCATCACTTACGTGTCTTCTCTGGTTCAAGTAAAAGAGAGATGATAAGAAGACGTAGGATTATTTTACCTCTCTTCTGTTCTTGGCTGATATTTCTATCTTCCTGGGATTGCTGGCAACCATTTCTTTTAAATCTCAGGAAGGACAGATGCTTCCTGAACTGTATTAGGAATTGCTAAAGGAAAAACAAAATGTTGGGCTATTTAATTTCAGCTGCTCTTCTATGAAGTGGAGCAAGTACTTGTTTTCATCTGAGGCCATAATATGACAAGCAGTAATTCTGAAAGAAAATATGACCAGCCAATTAAGAAATGGAGTAGAAAGGCAAAGATTTTAGACTATTTGGAAAGGCTTGAAAGAAATGCTACCTTTTACAGGTTTGCAGACATGCACATCATTAACTGTAAACCTGTTATTTAGTAGGACTGTCCAAGGGCTCAGGGGTAAACATGTCCTTAAAAAGCTGTAGCATCTACTGAGATTACAGTTCTGTGATTTGAAAAACTACCCATAGTCAGGTGTCATTTGTGCTCTGTTTGTCTCCCAGTTTGCATTAAATACTTCCCAAGTTGTACTTGCCATGATGCTACAAGTCCTGTAAGAGTCACCTTTAGGTGCAGTGTCTTTTAATGTTGTTATTTGATTTATATTAAATAAATACATAAAACTGAATCAACACCGTTACACATTTCTCAGTGAGCTTTTCAATAAAAGAGGAAAACTAATGGCTGCTGCCAAGTCACAGTTGGCCATCAGGTATCGTTTTCAAAAGCCATTACAAGGCAAGAGGAGTGAGGACACCAAGTGGTTATATCCAATTATCTTACCATGACACATGTAAACTGTGCACTGTGTTTGCACAGAGCATTGAAACAACAGCGAATTAGCTTGACATCTATATGGTAACACTCTGGTGCTAGGAAATGATTTTGCCTGCACGTGTCAGAAAAATCTGTTGGAGGCAGCTTTACCCATGAAGTTACACGGAGTTAGAGAGCAGAAGGCAAAAAGACCATTCTGGCAACCTAGAAAACAACTGCAAATACGACAAGTGGGTTTGTTCTAGATGCAAGTCCCCTCTCACAACTTCCCAGCTACCTGGTAAGCAAGTCTGCCCTGGCACTGCCCACTGGCTTGCAGTGTGGTACCAAAACTAGAAGTAATCCTGGTTTTCTCTACAGATTTGGAGTATTGCCACAGTCATGTAAAATACTACTAAGAATTTCTGGCAATATTTATGATATTAGCATTACCATAATTACTAAATTTCATATATTTATATATTTGTACAGCACATTATTCATTTTGCCTCAGGAAATTGAAGACTTCCTTAAAAACAACAAAACCCATTTTGAAAATGAATGTCTTCTTTGCAGATAGAAATGAAATGCTTTAATTGCCATAGACACATATTTGTAACTGTGATTCAAGGGCAAGAATGTGGAACTGGAAGGCAAAGACTGTTAAGTTTTCTTGGAGTGAGCAGGAGGAAATTGGAAAGAAAATGCACTGGTGTGGATGTCCTTATCAGGGGACATCAGAGAAATTGAAAAGTGGTCTAGAAAGAGGAGGGAAAAACACCTTTTCTATTCTATTACTCTATCGTACAAGTTTCACATGTGGGATATTTGGTTTGCAAAAAAGTGCCTCTTGCCTGAGATTTCTTCTTGTTCTAGAAAACACACATGCAATCAGCAAAAAGACCTTCCATTTTTTGTGGTTATTTTCAGCAGTATTATGTGTTTAATTCAAAGGTGATATCAGACGGTTTCTGAAATAATTGTTATGTTGTCTGGAGAAAAAATAGCTTTCCCAATGTGTTTTCATTTTGAGTTGTTTTTTTACAAGAGATTTGCTTTGCTTTGCTTTAAAACAGTAATTCTTCTTTTGAATAGTGTATCTTTCATTATGTGACTACTGAACCTAATCATCCAAGGAACAGATATATTCTGCATAAATAAATTAAATTTTAAGAAATAGAAAGTTTTACTAATTACATTCATTTTGTAATTTAGTAAAATACTAGCCATATATTTTAAAAATCAATTTTGTCTCCATATTGCCTCTATGAAGTTCATAAATTGTGTTCCTGCTGACATAAAGGCACACAGGTGAAACCCATTACATTTGTGTATTACTAAGGAAAATTACATTTTGATTAATATATAAAATGAGCTTCATCTCCTAAAATGAAATATTTACAGTGAGTCTACTAAATACCCTGCTAGTTTGCTTATAATGTCAACCTTTTAAAAATAATTAATAGCACATGAAACTGAGCTTATTGATCAAGCTTGAGTCCTCCCAGAAAATTTAAGGAAAATTACCTTTCTAAAGATGCAATACCAACAGTTCTCAATTCCAAACACGATACAGGAAAGGAAGACTGTAAAATTCTAAATATTTTAATAGATATGCTCAGACTAGCAGGGTTTAATTATCTGTGAAAGTTCTTTTTTTCTGATTATGTTTTTCTATTGCATTTCTCTAATTCTGTGTTTATAAACATAAATTATCACCTTTTTGAAGCATAATTGGTTTTTTTTTTAATTCTTATTTTTCTGTGTAAATTAAAGGAAGTTCAATTCTGATGTTTGGGGGTTTTTTTCAACAAATTGTGATTTGGTTTTCTGTATGCATAATCTAATCTGTTCACAGAAATACAGTCAGTGTTATGAATTCCTCCGTTTTCTAATCACAGAAATATTTCTGTTCAGATCAAAAGTTTGTGATCACATTTACTTCTTCCTACACAAAAAAAAAAAGAAAAAAAAAAGAAAGGAGGGTGAAATGCATAGCTGAATTATAAAATGGCCAATTTAATGAGTTTCTTCATAAGCATCCTTTAACAAACAGGGACACTTGGGAGAACCATGGACGTTCTGTGATGAGCAAAATTTCTCTAATAAAATTTCTGAGTAACATTTTTTTCTTGTAGCCTGTCTCCCTACACCCCCCCTCTTTTTTTTTTTTCAGATGAGTCCTTTAAATGCTATGTTGCCACTGTGTTTCTCTTCAGTACCTTCAGCTTCTTTATTGCTGAGATCAGCTGCTGGTACTCCCCTAAGAATATCCTAAGATGCCATGGAAAGCTGCTCTGAAGAATAGCTGCTCTATTTTTAATTTACATTTTTTGTGTTCGCTCTGTTGCATAGCATCTCAAGAAGAGAGGCCTGGAAAGGAGTGTCAGTCAGTTTAGGTGCAGGATTTGGGCAGGAAGCTGCATGGTATTCTTCTGGTTTATGTCACTATAGGCAAATGGGCTCAGAGGTAAAAAAGCCAGTGAGGGTACAGGAGAAGAACATTCCTTTTTATCCCATTCGCTCCCTGCCTTATTCCCAGAACACACTGTTTCAACAGCATTGATGCACTCTGTGCGAACATATTAATTTCTGTGAAATTTCTAACTGGCTGTGCGATAGCCCCCACGATCACTGACTAGCTGGCTGGCAGGTGGCCATTTCACAGGGCTGACCTCGCACCCCAGGACACTCCACCTCAGCATTGTCCTCACATCTTGCGACGGCTCCCCAGGCTAGCCGGCTCTACCGCCAGCACGGGGTGGGCGACCAGATGGGGCTCACCTTCCAAAACAGCAGCTTACCTAAAGAAAATGGCCTCTCAGTGATCTCTGATTTCACTGAGGTGGGACTGAAGTAGCATTTTGATCTCATAAGGAAATATCACTTCAGTGACTCATATTTTAGAACTACTTATAATTGAAATTTGGGATGAAAGAGTGAAACTTGGGAAAGCTGAATGGGAATTCAAGGTAAGAACTGCATCTCAGGATCAACTTGCACAAATAACAGTCTTATCCTCTGCTTGTAAAAGCTGGTAATGATCATTTTTTCAGCCTTGCAAAACGCTTCACTGAGCAAATACAGGTTTGAGGCTCTCATAATTTAGGCCAACCTTCTTCTCTGAAAGAGGTCAATGACACAGATTTTAGCTGCCTTTTCTAATGTCTTTTATTTACAAAGTGTTGACAGCTCTATTTTGAACAGTGGGCCAAGGCAATACCAAAGTAGTTCCAGAAAACCTCACCTTACATGCTATTAGTGCTTCAGGTTTTGTGGGCGAGGGATTACCCTTCTTAACCCTTAGTCCCTTTTCTTTATTTTTACCACATGGGTCTAAGATGCAAAAACATCTCAGATGGAGGTCATTGGTCAGAACTAATTTCCACAGTTGTAAATCAATTGTCATTCTCAGTCAGAATGAAATATTTTTAGAAAATTTGAGATTTTAATTGCAAACTGAAAAGCCAAAATAATTTATTTAACAGTGGCACAATGAGATCTTGTAATTCTGCTGCAACTCATTCTGTGTTACAAAATGCTTCAATTCTGACAATACTCACGTTTATAGATTTATATACAGCCATATATATTGTCTTTTGAAATGTCTTTGCCCATTCCTGCTGATTATTGTCAGTACTTCATAGACTACTTCACATGAGGACAGGTATTTAGCCCATCCTTTTATAACATCATTCTGAAAAATTCCTGTGGCCCAACTATTCACGCATCTGTCATAACCACCTTTGCTAGGGTTCATCTGGATAAATGGCAATTTCTAAGCCCAAGTCATTTCCTTTAACAGGATGCAGGTAAGAATCAACACTGTACAATGAAAGATTCTGTGGAAAGACAGACTTTCACACTGAATACTATTACCAGTACTTTATCACAACTGTCTCATTAACATCCATGCATAACAGTTATTTTTAAGATTTGGGCTTTTTTCAGTCCAACTGAACAGGCATAATCCTCACCACCTAAGAAATGCTTTAGACTCAGATCACAGTGTTTGCTCTTGATAATAAGATAGGTGCTCTTGGTAGATTGCGAAATTATTTTTGTTTTTAAGCCAGTAGCGATCATCTCACTTAACCTCCTGCATAACACAGGCCATAGATTTCATTCCAGGATTTCTGCCTGAATTCCAACTACCTGTGGCTGAGCTAGGACCTTACTTTTAATTGAAATTGTAATTTTGTGTTAAAGATTCTCTGACTAATTGAACGTTCTACTTCCCCCAGTGATGTGCTCCTTCCATGATGACTGTCATCAGTAAATATATGCACAGTTTAAGTTGAATTGCTTTTGTGTAACAGTAAATTTTTCCTTAAAGCATCTTGGAGGGATGTTAATAACTTTTAAATTTTCTGGGAATTTTGAGAAACTTCTTTTTGCTCAGGAAATTGAAATACATCTGCAAGGCAAGAGCAGTTCAAAGTTGCCAATATGAGGGGAGACAGGTGCCTTTTAAATTATTCATAGATCTCTGCTGGCTACCCATCTTTTTGCAGATAGGGTTTTTGGTGGGTTTTTTTTCCTTTCTTTCTTTCTCCCTGACGGATTTAATGCCTTTATTGCACTCTTAGCTCCATGAATAGATATGGGAAATGTAAAGGCAAAACTTCAACTAGTAACAGAACAGAAAGTCTGATCTGGTTTAACAGATTCTCTGTCTCTTTATCACTGGCAGCTATCTTAGATTGTTAAAGTACTTTAGAGAAAAGGCTTTTTTTTTTTTTTTTTGTAACTTCTCACTGATGGCTATGACTCTTTGTGACAACAACCCCCCGACAATCAGAGGTGGAAGATCAGTTGCCCAAGCCTACAAAATGGTGTATTATATTCTTTTTGGCCTGTCTTGTAAAAAATAGGGTTTTTCTGAGGGGAGAGGACTACAAGAATGAATAGCTTGCTAACTGTTAATTTTAGCTTTAATCTGTCACCATGTAGGTCTAGAAATTACCTCGGTTATTCTCATCCTCAATGTTTGTTTCTTCTCTGTGCTTATAAGATTTATTTTATTCATCAGTCTTTCTTTAAAAAAAAAAAAAAAGTAGAAAGATTCTGCATTATAGCTATACCTTTTACATCCTTGTCTTACCTGAGGTAAAAATATATTCCAAAATCCTTTCTCCTTTTTCATCTCACTCATTGTTTATTCTTCCTTTTTATCTATTAAACCTACATGCATCCAATCAAAGAGATGGATTAACCTGCTATATAATGGCACATGACTCAAACGTCTGATGTCAAGTTTGAAAATAAAGTGAGAAGTCAGTGTATATTAAAAAATAAAACACCTTGAAAAAGGAAGTCTCAGTCAAGAAAGATATCATCTCAAGATAGCATTTAATACAAATGTTATGCAGGAATGTGTATGAGTGAAAAGACTTCGGAGGAAGGTGATCTATTGCAGCTTGCATTTGGCAATCAATAAAATAATCTTAGGTGTTGTCAGCAGGCTTCCCAGGTCTGACCTTCAGATGTTAGGATTTAAGATGGCTTGTGTTTGTGACAGACCTCAAGAAGTCTTGAAGGCTGAGAACCAATTCTGCCAGGTGCTTAATTCCTTGATGTTAAATTGTACAGTCAAATAAGTTTAGAAAAGTTAAGTCTTGCCTCTGAAAAACTGGAAGGGAAATCATAGGATAAGAATCCTTCCATTGAAACACTGGCCTAGGCATTGGCCTAAAATTTTAGTGTCTTGAGCTGTTTTCCTGTCACATGGTGGTTTCATATTAGCTGGAATCACAAAGAACAGAGGCATTCACACAAAAATTTCAGCATGCTATTAATCAAACTTTTTTGGATTTCCTCTTGAGTTCCTCTCAGACTGCAATAGATAGACAATGAGGTTGTGTTTTGTTGAGTAATATATTTTTTTCTGAAAGGAATAAAAAATAAAAGGTCAGATGTGTCTACATGTTTTGGGGATGCCATGTGTCTCTGCATGGAGAGTGTTGGTGTGGCTTGGATTGGTGTAGAAGCTGGTAAATGCTCTCTGTTCCATTAGAAGTGTCTTTTTATATTGTGGTCCTGGACCTGGGGACTGTAATGCTGCATTTTACTGGTGGGTAAGAATGAAGAGTAAAGCATCAGCATATGCACCAAAAATTTCAAAATTAACCTCTTATCTCTTCCACACCTTCGCATCACTATACTCTGTGAGACTTCAGAATATGTATCTTTCAAGACAGTGGCTTACCCTGTCAGTATACAATAAATTGGTTTTGCTGTCAAGCTCTGGATTAGTGCTGTGCTGGATGTCCCAGGTTTTTACTTTTTCATTAGTATTTAAACACACAGGAAACTAGAAATTATTAGAGACCGTCCACATGCAACAAACCACCACTGACCTGAGATTCAGCTTGTCCCCAGAACATCTTGTCCAGAAATGTTGTTGCTCCATAGTGTTAGGAGCAATAGCGGGCACCCCTGTGTTTCTTCTCATGGAATACATCTAAAGCATAAGCATTGTTGAGGACTGTCACAGTTTCGGTGTCAGCCCAGCCGGTAACAAAGCACCACGAAGCCGCTCACTCACCCCCCACCACCTCCCCTGGCCACGCTGGGATGAGGAGAAAATCCAAAGGCAGGCTCATGGGTCGAGACAAGGACTGGGAGGGATCACTCCCCACTTATGGTCACGGGCAAAAGACAGGCTCAGCTTGGGGAAGAAACAAAATCAATTTAATTGACTACAAATCAAATCAAAACCAAGGATATTAGGAAGGAAAACCAAACATCAGAACACCTTCCCCCCACCCCTCCCGCCTTCCCGGCTCA
>VYZV01044851.1:8761-30487 GCA_013401275.1 Pandion haliaetus | reverse complement strand
CTGCAGTTCTTCCCGAACTTCCCTGGCGCGGGTCCTTTCCGCGGGCTGCTCTCCAGTCACACACTGCTCCAGCGCGGGCTTTCCCATGGAATTACCGCCATCTTGGGGAGCCTCCGCCTCCCTGGGCTGCAGGGGGACAGCCTGCCGCCTCACCACGGGCTTCAGGGCCATCAGCCTCCTCAGGCGCCCCTCCTCCCCCTCCTTCTTCACTGACCTCGCTATCTGCAGAGGGGTTCCTCTCACGTTCCAAATCCCACACACTGCCGGTTTCCCTTCTTAAATACGTTCTCCCAGAGGCGCTCCCACCGTCACTGATGAGCTCGGCCTGGGCCGGAGGCGGGTCCAACTTTTTGGAGCCGGGGGAGCTTCTAGCAGCTTCTTAAAGGAGCCACCTCTGCAGCCCCCTCCCCACTACCAAAGAAAACCGCGCCACACAAACCCATAACAGGGATGCAGGTAGTTAAGTATGTTTAAACTATTTTATAGTTATGCAGTATTCTAATGAGCAGGGATTTATCATAAGTAAATGAAAAAATTCAGGTATTATTTATACCTGATCTTGAATGGAATTATCAGTTCATTCAGAGAGCAGTGTTGTGTTGTGGGGGGGTTTAATGCAATGTCAAATGTACTATGTGTATTACATCTGGACAGGTGCTTTTTACGTAATTGCTAAATGTTTTTCTTTGATTTTATTTTCTTGCAATTATTTAATTCTGAAAGGCATAATACTGCTGAAGAACAAGTATCTTTAAACATTCTCTTGACCTGAAATGACTGGAATAATCAAAATACCTAGCTCTTCAGAATGAGATAGTGATAGCTCTAGAAGCAAACTGTACGAAAGTATTTTGTTATATATGTTATATAAACAGTCATGCCTATATTTAAGGCAGGAGACACAAGACAGCTCAGGTGGTCTAGGTCCAATGCCATGGCCTTGCACCAGGCTGCATGGTCATGACCAAATGTGGGCATGCCAGGTACCCACAAAAGCTGCTCTTATCGCTTCCCCTCCTCAGCTGGGCAGGGGAGAGAAAATACAACAAAAAGCTCGTGGGTTGAGATAAAGACAGGGAGACATCACTCACCCATTACCAAAACAGACAGGCAAAACCGACTCAACTTGGGGAAAAATTAATTTAATCTATTACCAATCAAATCAGAGTAGGATAATGAGAAATAAAACCAAACCTTAAAAACACCTTCCCCCCACCTCCCCCTCCTTCCTGACTCAACTCCACTCCCATTTTCTCTACCTCCTCCCCCCAACGGCACAGGGGGACAGGGAATGGGGGTTGGGGCCACTCATCACACGTTGTCTCTGCCGCTTCTTCCTCCTCAGGGGGATGACTCCTCACTCTCCCCTGCTCCACCATGGGGTCTCTCCCACAGGAGACAGTTCTTCACGAACTGCTCCAGCGTGGGTCCCTTCCATGGCGTGCAGTCCTTCAGGCACAGACTGCTCCAGTGTGGGTCCCCCATGGGGTCACAAGTCCTGCCAGAAAACCTGGTCCAGCGTGGGCTCCTCTCTCCATGGGTCTGAAGGTCCTGCTAGGAGCCTGCTCCACCGTGGGCTTCCCACGGGGTCACAGCTTCATTTGGGCATCCCCCTGTTCCAGTGTGGGGCCCTCCACAGGCTGCAGGTGGATATCTGCTCCACCGTGGACCTCCCTGGACTGCAGGGGGACAGCCTGCCTACCGTGGTCTTCCCCACGGGCTGCAGGGGAATCTCTGCTCCGGCACCTGGAGCACCTCCTCCCCCTCCTTCTTCACTGGCCTTGGTGTCTGCAGGGTTGTTTCTCTCACATATTCTCTCCTCTCTCCAGCTGCAGTTTCCATTGCTCAGGGTTTTTTTCCCCCTCTTCTTAAATACATTATCCCAGAGGTGCTACTACTGTCGCTGATGGGCTCGGCCTTGGCCAGTGGTGGGTAAGTCTTGGAGCTGGCTGGCATTGGCTCTGCCAGACATGGGGGAAGCTTCTAGCAGCTTCTTGCAGGAGACACCCCTGTAGCCCCCCCTGCTACCAAAACCTTGCCATGCAAAATCGATACAACAAATCATTTAATCTTCTAGTGCCTACATTTCTTCATTTAAGAGTTGGAAATAAGTGCTGCCTTTCTCCTGTTTATCTTGTTTACTTCGGTTATTATCCTATCATGCATGAGCTGTCTGTTGGTATGTTTTGCAGTGTTGATCACTTTTGGCCACAGATTCCAGCATAAAAGGGAATTTTCATTAGAATTGTAAAATTATCAAAAGATGCCTGTTACTGTGATACCCTGCCTGTGTCCCACAGTGTTTTCACTCCTTCAGAGACTAGTGGGTCAGAAGTTTCAAATAGCATAGATGCAGTTATGTGTACCACCTACGTATATGTTAGTATTCAGTTATGATAGCAAACTATCTATCCATCCCTATGTAAGTTTATGCAGTTGTCCACATGCTCTTCTACCAAATTTGCATATGCTAACTGTAGGACTGTACATGAAGTTTAGTATCCCCAAATGAAAATCTAGTCTGATATCCCAAGTGTTGCTAAGTAAGCATAGGTACGTTTTGGGTTTTTTTTTTCTGGGATGTATAATACATGGCCTCTAAGGTAATGCATACTCTGGTTTGCGTGTTAAAGGATTGTGTCCATTCAAGGTATGTATGTTTTAAGAGTTATGATGTCATGATTGATAACCAGGAACATTATCACAAAACCAAAAGCACTGTCATTCCCATTCAAATTGAATGAATTTAAAAAGTCATTAATAGAGGTAGTATTTTTCTTTACATGTTTGTATTCACTCAGTTAATAAAAAAAAAACCAAAACACTTTAATCAATAATGAAATGAAATCTTTCCTGAAATACTGAGAAGCTAAAATCCCTTCTTTTCTTAGCTCAAACAAATCTAGTTCTCTGTGTCAAGCATGTCAGTAACTATGTGTTTCTCTTGCATCTTGCCAGTTATTATGCCAACATGTATTCTAACTTCGAAGCATTTTGAGAATGTACACCTGTAAAGACACTTCATATCCTCTCTTACCACCATCTCATTACAGGTTTACTTTTTTTGGTGGTACAGTTGCATAATTTTGTTTTGATTTCTGAAGAATCTAGTCAGGCACAAAAAATTTAAGCCTTTTTCTTTCTCCTTTGGACTTCACTAGCAAATGAAATAAATGCCAAATGAATACTGAAATCTGCATCTTTGTCCAGTTTTAGATAAGCCAAAATTAATTTCCTCTCATCCAACTGCAGTTCAGTTGAAGAAAGGAGGTCAGCATGATTTTTCACAACCTATCTTGAAGTCAGGAACAGTTTGTTCCTAGAACAATTTGCATAGCCAGGCAAGCAATTCCAACAGAAGATTTGTTGTGTTGCCAGTGAGTCAGGGACTTACTTGAGTTCAGGCTGAAGCACTCAGCACTCATTTAGGATCAAATTCATGCCATTACCGTTTATTTCTCTACATTTTACCTGAAAAAGCAAATGACAAATTCTTTAAATGGGAGCATAATGTTACAGCCTGCTGTAGGATTTCAAGTCTTATTTGTGTTTCCTTCTCTTACCAGTTTTGCGAACCAAACTCAGTGTAGCTATATTCCTATAAATGCTTGATGTTGACGAGGCAGAACTACCCCAGGTCACAGTTCATAGTATTTCAGTTTGTTCTGATTTCGGGCAAGGCACAAACCTGCCAAGGCTGAGAAGGGAAAGGAGGCTTTACCTGTCTTTATAACCATACTGCCTATGGTGTGCTGGGTTAGGCCTCTCAGCCTATACGGTTTTGGGAAGACTTCATATGCGGCACAGCTATCTGCTGTATTTGTCCCTGTTGGTAAACTGCACTGGGGCAAAGTAATTCAGAGAGCCCTAAGCTATCTTTATGCTGGCATCATGCATTCTCCACAGCAAAGCTAGCCCCAACAGGTCATTGCAATGAACAGAAATCATAGGGCACGTTATATATGTGTGAAATTTATCTAATTGTAGCTTGTAATAGTTTTATGCCACTTGGAGATAATCTTACACTGGGCTGATCCTTTTCTGTGAGGTTTGTCTAAAGCAAGGTAGAGTCTCACCGTTAGTTTCCTATACTGTGCAAAAGCTTTATATACCTCATGTTTGACTGTTCACTCAGTTGTACAGATTTGATTCTAGTGAAGCTCTGCTGTGGTCAGCGGAGTGATGGTGTAAGCCAAGCAATCTGGGAGTCTAAAAAAATTGTGCCAATGAATACTGACAATTACTTTCCTAATGAATTCTAATTGAAACAGAAAATGGAATGAATTAAACTGAACTTAAAGGCCATTATTTTGTTTGGTTTTCTGGAAGTTTCATATAACCTATTAATTCATTAATGAATTTTTAATTGGCAAAGTTTGCTTTTTGCATAAACCAAAAGCCCCATTAACATAACTTTTCTTTCAAACAAAAGTCAGTGTATGCCTGTGCTTTTTCGTGACCGCCATGTGTTTTTCTTGAAGCACCATCTTTATTCAGACTTCAGTGAAAGGTAAGTTGTGAAGTCAATCTGCAGGAAATCAACCTTTTTTCTTTTGCTCTTTTTAGGTGTCCCTATTAGCAGTATAAAATTGTAGCAAGTCTGGGAAAGACCATTAAAGTTACAGATTTTCAGTGATCTGTCTTGAACCCCTGAATTACTAAGAAGGGGCAGATGCAAATGAGAATTGGCTGAACAGAGAGGCCGCCTTCATTCTTTGCACCATACTACTGATGAGGCGTGTGTGCCCATGTATGGTACATTCAGGAATCCATTTTACATGCCAGATGCTTGAGTGGCTGGACAGATCCATTCTCCGTTACAGCTCTGCAAAACCATATTTATTTGTGTACAATTTACACAAAGTTTTCTTATTTTTTGTTGGACTACAAAATCATTATCTGTGACTGGAGGAGTATATTCTACCCTTTTGGGGTAAAAGATTTGTAGGCTTTGTTTGAACTTGCAGCAAGGAAGGTTAATGCCCAGGTTTTTTGGTGCTCTGAAAAATTTCATAGCAGATGGTGGATAATGCAGGGGATGTGAAGATCCCAGAGAACTGGGCTGCTTATATTGTCTTCTTCCAGCTGTATGCTCAGCCTCTGGGACTTTCAAAAGACAACTATTATCCATCATATATAACTATCACACTGACGTAATACTGCTAAATGCTCAAGGAACCCCTGCTCTGGGTCCCAAACACAGAGAGAGAAGACAAGGTGAATCAATAAAAATATTGTATGAGGGATGACAGAAAGAACCCACTCAGGCCTGGCAAATAGACAAAATACCACAGGCACAAATGGGTATCAGATGTATAAGGAAGATTTCTCACATTATTCAAAACGTTTTGGATCCAGTTAGCTGTTGGAGAAATCCTGTCAAAAAGCAATGCATGCAAGATAAGAATCAACTCAGCATATCTTAGCTACAAAAAGATATGTGTCTAATTATGAATTTTCCAGGCAATGTAATGAACCGTTCCCATTCCACAATATCACATGCAGAAAGCTCTATGAGAAAAAGCATGCAGTAACAGTGCAAGGATGTAGCCTGAGCTGTGATCTTCACTTCAAACCTGAGACAGAAAGGACATTGCTCTCTGAAAATGGAAGGCACTGAGGACCTTCACAACCATCATCGCTTATGAATGTTGCATAACAAATGTAGGAAGAAGTCCTATTTGCTGTGAACTTGACTGAGCATTTCCTTATCCCCTAGGAATTGGCTTTACTGCACATTGTACCACAGAAAATAGTCAAAAGACTGTTTTCCTTAAGATGATGATACAAGTCTACACGTTAGTGAAATAATACTGGCTGTGTTCAGTCTTTAACGGGGCTTCAGAAGGAATGGTACAAAGACCCAGGATCTATCAAGAATGTGGTTACCTCAGCAGTGATTTTGGGGCTGAAGCTAGACACATTTCTGAAAGAATTAAGTGATCCAGATAAATATCCATTGTTGCTGCTCTCTCAGGTGGGAGAATATGTGCAATAATAACANGGTGAGTCCAAGTTGCCTGTCTGGCCCAACCTAGTCTTTAGAGCTGCCCTATTCCAATACACAATAACATCTAGGAGCATACTGTGATAGATATTTTCTATCCCGTTAGCCATGGCTGGAGGCACTATGTCCGATGAACCCAGTCAGGTTCAAAAGTCCTGGAAGTCAGGACAGGATTGCTGTACTTCTTTGCATTCCCAGCACACAGTCTGCTTCTTGAGGATTTTCTCATGCAAAGACTCAGCAGCAGCACAGGACTGCTTACAACCCTGCCCATGCCCACCTTAATAAAAATCAGTGACTTCTCAGAGAGCAGCCTCTTCTGATGCCTTTAATTCATGTAGTTCCACAAATAGATTGTAGCAGATCTTAAGTCGTAAAATGCTGAGGGTTTTTGGTTTGGTTTTTGATTTTTTTTCTCTAAGCCATACCCAAAGACCACTGAAATCACTGGAAGAATACCCATAAATTTCAAGTGAGTTTGGATCAGACTTCAAGCGCAAAAATAGGAGATGTGGTCTGGCATGTGCATTGGGATTGGTCTGTATTTCTATGCTCAACCAGAATATAGACCAAAGTTACCCAGAAGGTTAATTCTATGACTATATTATGGAAGGATGCCTAACAGACACATATAGTAAATGCATCACCAGTGTCTACAGACATCAGATGTTAGTTCTTTTATCTGCTTTCCTGTCACTGAAATGCAGATTATACTTTCACTTCAGCTTTATACAATCAAAGGCTGCTGCAGCCCACAGCTCCTGGTTAAACTTGAAACCATTCTCTGCTGCCTTTTTTGTATAAGCAGTCAGTTTTTGCGGGAGAGTATAGCATTTTGCTTTCGAACCTCTCTCCAGTCAACAGGCGAGAAATCATTCTGTGGACATGCATTCAGTTTTGTGATGCTGAGTTCATCTCCTGTGATCAAGTTCTTCTTTCTTCTTCTTTTCAGCAATATTATTTCAATTCCTGTTACACAAGATACTTATTCTTCTGCTCTTGCACAAGGCACCCCAGAAGACAATGCAAAGTGTAGTTAAGTCAGTTGTGTAGAACTACATTAACAACTTTAATGCAAAAGGAGGCACAAAATGTGCAATAAATCACCTGATTAAAGCCTGAAAACCTCTTTTTGTTTATACATGTATTGATTTTTTTCTCTAATCTTGTCTAGCTCCTTCAATCATCAGTCTCTTGCCTGCCCTCTATGATCCAAAATCAAAGTAATAGAATTCAGCTAAACAATAGTTGCAATTTATGGAGCGACAAGGGATGCCTTTATCCACCAGAGAGACTCCTTCCAACTCCAGGAAAGGACAAACTGTTAAGATGTTTTTCAGTCTTTATGAAAAAAAACTGCAAAGCAGAAAGAAAACATTTCCCTATAAACAGTTGCTGAAACAGCCAGAGGGTAAAGCAGCGATTGTTCTGCGTCAATTTTTGTTGGTTTTGCTAATGTAATTAAATGCAGGACAGCGTGGGTGCGGTGTAAGCCAAAAGGCTATGACGCTGTCATGGCCCATAGTAGATGCATTCTCCTGATCTCTCCTAGTCATGCTGCAGCCTTCTCTACCTTTATTTTATAACACAGCAAAGCAGCCTATGCATAAACTTTTCTTTTTTAGACAGACCTGGTTAATGATAGGTGAGATGGTTGCTGATTTCCAGTGAGAAATATTGATGGCTGGGTAAGTATGATCACTAGTACTGAATGTCAGGACTGAAACGTGTCTTCATGTCTGACTCAGTGTCAAAGTTTATTGTAGACTTGAGTACTTTCTGCTGCTGCATTTCTTCCTCCTACCCAGTCATGGTGCATGATATTTTAGAGAATTAGAGACACTAACATTCTCAAATTTCCTCTTATTCCTCTGTTCTTCCTACAAGCAAATTTTAGTTGTATAAAAAGTCAACTGTTCCATGTTTGACTCTTAATACTCATTTCTTGGTTTGGTGGTGGTTTGGGTTTTTTTTCACTAAAGCTGATGCAAAAATGAAATGAATACATAGCCTGTATTTTCCTCCTTAACTTCATAGCTTTTACATGTTTTGACTGACAAGCTGAAAAATGTGGGTGGGCAAAGGAAAATTTCACTAAAATATTTCTCTCATAAATGCTTTACTAAAACTTTAAAAACAGCATTAAACAAAAATTACTCCCAACAGCGCTCCAGGGTTATTTGAATACCCTGCTGATTATAATTCCCCAATACCTGTTGTTTTCATCATTACAGCATCCTAGAGAAATTAAATAGATATTGTCATGTATCTCATTCTATTATTTCCTTCATTTTATTTCACAGGTCATTTGCAATCTCTTAAATGTGGAAGCTGAAAATCTTTATTGTGTAAGCAGTAGCATAGAAATAAGGTATGAAAATGGATCAGGCATTTTGAAAGGCAACACTTTTTCCTTCTGATTGCTTTGGAAACTGCTACTAAGGCTTCTTCCTAAGTAATGCTGGAATGCTTACGATGACAGTTTTTGGTAGTAGCTCTTAGGAGCCTTGTCTTTCAATTCCCACTGCGTACAATGTACTGCCAGCAGAGAACTATAAAATGGTTTCTGCCCCAGAGAGCTTACACTGATTTAAAATGTGATAAACAGTGGTATCAGAATACTATGAGCCTAAGTGTTTTCAACTTTTTGGGGCCTTTTAGTAGGAATCACAGCTAGGAAAGAATAGGAAAGAAACAATAACAAACAATAACAATCTTACTATTATTTTAAAGATCTAAGGTACAGCCAAAGGTTTTTGTAAAATGGAGACTGCAACAGACTGCCGTGTTGTCTTCAGCTATTCCTTCAGCTGTTGCTTCAGGAAAGGAATAATTTGGTACCTGCTTTTCTGAGCTAGCCATATTTTGAAGTGGCCATCATCCTCATATTTTTGTTTCTGTCTGTGTAGTCAGCCTGAAAGCAGTAGCTGATTTTAGCAGGATTTGTGGTGTGTCTTTTTCCCCAATAAAACTGGAGAAGTGATTCAAAGTTTACACCACTGTTAGTCCATTGATTGAAGTTGATTCCTGGAGGTACCAAAATGAATTAACAGGCAGCAACTGATTCTCGTATCAGAATGGGTAGGGTAGAGCATGTAGTCCACTTTTAATAGAATAAGCGATACTGTATGTTGTCATTAAGGCATACAGTTCCTTATTAAAACACTCTATAGAGAAAGAGAATAAATGATATATTGTAAATTGATATAACTAGCAGAAGAGTCAACATGAAGAAACCATAATTAAATAACCATCTTAAAAAAATACACAGGATGTGGGAAATAGGATGATCCAGGTTAAACAATATGTGAACATAATTTCACAGAGTATTATATATGCAAAATCAAACTATGCAAAGTATATTTATATTACTTAATAAGAAGAGAGGAAAATGTGTGTTGAAAACTGAAATAATAAAACCAACCATGATGTCTTATGAGTTTGAAGAAAGGCTACAAAAAGCCACCAAACCAAGAAACTGTGCAAGTATGTTATTAAGCAGGACTGAAAGGAACAGAAGTTCCTTTCAGCTAGAGATTTTCACCCACTTTACACATGTTCAAAATCCAGTCCAGATAGGCAACCCACAGAATCATCACTCTTGCCTCTTAACATTAAGGGCTCTACACTGTCATTCCACACAAAATTTCATGGCAGAAAAATCTCATGAGAAACAAAAATCTGTTGACAGTCTTCATGGAGAAGTCCAAGAGTCACCTGAACAGAAAGAAGGTGGCTAAGATCTGGGTTCACATATGCATTTAGGAGCCTAAAGATGATTGATTTCAATAGGGCTCTAATTCATAAATGTATTTAGGTATCTGTATCCTAAATGTTTCTATGAATTAAAGTCAAAGCTGCATTCTCATCAGGAACCCCGTATATGGCAAAATATCCAAATAGTCCAAGATATCAAAAAGTACCAGTTCAGTTCTATATGCAGAAGCAGGTATTAATTTATGGTTGTACAGTTACTGTACCTCTACCAGCCTTCATGGTAGGTGATACGTTGCTCTCTAGGCCTTTGGGTTGTTAGGCATAGTATGTTACTTGATTGGCCTGAGTTTATGTGTATTTGTATACTGAGATTAGAGACCCAGCGGCCAGTTTTTTCCCATGCTTTCTGATTTACAGCCCTGCAACCAAAAACTCATAGCACACTGATTTCAGAGGTCTTCGGATACCCTTTTCCAAAGAGAACTATAAAATATAAATCCAGATTTGATACTGTTTAATACAGCAGTCAGAAACATGAACAGCCAAGATCCTCTTTGCCAGACTGGTCCGTCCCCTTCTCATGCTTCCACCGGTATCAAATCTGTGTGCAGGCTGTGAAGCATGAGAAGGGGACTGACACTTGCATTATGGTAGGCAGAATACATGACAGTGCGGCACAGGAATCTCATGACATTCTGCTTGCCTGTGTCCCTGGCTCTCCTCTCCCTCACACTGCTTCAGGGTTACTGCAACCTGCACTGTTCTCATACAATTTCCAGATTTAGCACCATAATTGTCTCATTTCCCCGTACCAGCCAGGATAAAAACTCCACAGTCTCCACCTCCTCACATCCGCTGGGCAGTTCCATTTCAGAGATGACTACCCAGGAGCTGTTAGTGATTATAAGAACCATCCATGTTATGCCTGCTGTCAGGTTCCCTCCTGGGCCGGAGTATTGAAAAGACATATTGTACGCTCAGCAAGAAATTGCAGTTAGCCTAGGATATAGTTAAACCATTGTTTTGAGAGAGAATATTAAGAACTCAGGGCACTGGAAAAACAAAGGTCTTTTTCCACCCCAGGAGGTAGAAAAGTGCCAGAAGGTGGATATGAGGCTTTTGTAAGCTTTTGAGTTTGTGGATTCTGCTGTCTGACCCAAGGTTCTAGCTCTATGGTATGTAATTTAAAGTCTCCTCTAGGTGCTTATAATTTAATTGTAAGGTGTCTCACAAACATCTTAGCAGGTGCAAAGAGGACGTGAAGTGATCCTTTTTTCCTCTCTCCTCGGCTGGAACATGAAGAAGGCACTTTATGATCCAATTAGTGCCTCCAGGAGCTCTCTAATTGCATTATAAAGCATCTTAAAAAAATAGAAAATTAGAAGCTGGTTTTAAAGCCTGAAAAAAAGAGAAAGTGTTGTTTAACTATTTGCCCTCCTGGTAATTCAGCAGTGAGAGGGCCCAGCATCCTTACACACCGCATTTTGTCTGTAACTTCCCCAGATGTGAAATGCGTTCCATTGCCCAGAGCTCTGGAGAGCGGAGCATCCTTCATTGCGTTATAATCGGAGCTTGAAGTATGCTGTGAGGCTTTGTGCCCAAAGTAGCTTGCAACATTTATGCATGTTGCTCGTTCAAGGAAACTGCAACTGTGCTGCACTATCTGTGGCCATTTTAGCCTGCTAAGTATCTGTTCTATTGAGTTTTTATACCAAGCTCATTGGCATAGTGTCTGAGAGGTATTATATATAATGAGCTATAACATGTTTTCAACTTCAAAGCTCAGCCTCTGTATAATAATTATCACATCGCTTTCCATAACTCTCACGTATTTTACTTACTGAGTGGGTGGGAAGAAGATACTGAAATAATATTTAGACTTATACCGTCCTTTTCAGCTATAGATCACAAAATATTTCCTGTTGGCAGTTAAGCATTATCATCTGCACTGGGAAGATGGAAAAGACTAAAAGGCAGATAACACAGAGCTGTGAATGGAACCTGATCTTCTGATCCTTAGTGTATGGCCCTTCCTATTCACTGGATTAGTGCTGCTCCCAAGTACTTTTCTTCATTAGCTGACAAAAGCGATAAGGTTTGCATCCCCTTTCCAATAGACGAATGAAATATGTAAAAGCAAACCACTTGAATATGTCTGTTACATCTCGTAAATGGCATTAATACTTGCCTTCCCTTACACTCACACACAGCCGAGCAGAATACAAGCCATGCATTTTGTTTTTCCACCTATTCCTTTTTTTGTTGCTG
Organism: Pandion haliaetus; assembly: GCA_013401275.1. Lineage (NCBI taxonomy): Eukaryota > Metazoa > Chordata > Aves > Accipitriformes > Pandionidae > Pandion > Pandion haliaetus. The sequence goes on along the minus strand of VYZV01044851.1, from coordinate 18,495 downwards.
GGATTTAACCCAGCCCGTTGCAGCAAAAAGGTACAGTAGCAAGACTCTGAGATGAGGTTACACTGTGTGCGGGGTCCTCTACTCACGCCCTCAGGAAAAGGCTAACAACACCAAGGGTGTCCTTAAGCACCTATGCGTCCTTGAAATTGCTCAGAAAGGGACACTAATCTAATTTAAATATGACAGGGTATTGTTCAAAATTCAGGTGTTATGTTACCTGAACCCAGTCCTCCTCCTCCTGACAAATTTGCACTCTTATTTAGGGGAGCCTTTTCTCGCCTGGTACAGTGACTGTGCTGGGAACCTCTTCTCCCTCTGGCTAACAGGCATTGACAGTCTCTCTGCATTGCAATAATAGGAGAAAAGGGCTGCGCTCCTGGGAAGAGAGATTCACGGTCAGATGCTGTTTCAAGAAAAGGGTAAGGGACAGCTGACAGCTTTCATCTTTTGTTCTGACACACTCTGTCACATACCTATGCACTGGCATACCCATTCATAACCTGCATTGAGTAAAGCCACTGATAATTGACAGTAAGTTATCAAGAGACTTACCAGGATGCTCTTTTTTGTTTCTCTTCTACAAAGGTTCAGCCTTGCCTTCTCTCATCTGAATTTTGGGTTGAGTTTCACTCATACTCAGNCCCCCAAACTAGCTCACAAAACCAAGAATACTGCTCACATTAAAATACTTTTGCTTCAGCGAACAATGCATCATCTTGTTTAGATTCTTTCATGGCAGGATCCCAATTTCCGGTATAAAATTCATAGGCCTTAATAAATCTTACACAGTAATGGTCTGAATTTCAGGAGTTTAACAAACACGCTGAGTTTTAGGTTTTATTACAAACATTTCATATAATTAGCATGAACAGATGGCGTATGAATCTACCATTAATCATTTGTGTACAACCAAAATACAGTAATGTCAGTATCTCCCAGAATACTTCTTTGAAAAAGCACCTGGCTGCAATTCTGATCTTTCTTGCACCTATCAGACACCACGACTGTAGTAAAATTACTTCTGATTTATCTCAGTATTGAACAATGGTAGAATGAAGCCTTTTTCATTATCCAAACTATCCTCAGTGGTTTCAAGACTTACATTGGGTTTCATGCAATATATAATCAGTTAAAAAAATAACTTCCCTGTGTGGGACAAAAAGGAGGAATATTAATGGAGAAAATCTTTCAAAGCATTTCTGGAAACAATACCCTTATGTATAAAAAGAGTCTTTTTTGGCTTCTCTGTGTGGTAGTGTTTTCAATTCCAATAGCTATAATAAGAAAAAAATCTGCCCTATTTGTCAATCTGTCAGGAAATATATTTCAGCTTCAAGCATCATACTCCTGGGGTTTATGGAAATCACAAAGCATCTCATTCAGATGAAGAGGCTGAAGCTATAAGCAGTGCAATTAATATCTTCAATTTCTGCCTTCAGCATGAAAAGAAGCTCAAAAGCTTTTTGAATCTGAATCCCAAATGCTGTCTAATAGTTCACATCTGGCTTACGCTATTTACGAGAAACAACAGTTGTTGGTATCAGCAGTGCATTCGGTGACATACTAACCTTCTCACCTAGCGAGGCGAAGGCAGGGCTGGCCAGAGGTCATGGGGAGGTTGTTTGGCAGGTTCAGCTGAGTGGAAGGGTTGCATCTCAAATGTTGCTGTTGTAAAACTTGGAGGCAGAGAAGCCCACACCCCCCTGACAGTACACAACCATGGATTACCGGGCGTTTTCACACACTGTACACACAGAGTACAGCCAGCAAGAGTCATACTGTTTATTGGCAACAATATTTGCACAGTGACAAGTTTAACCTTTTTATTTATTCGCTCTTTGCATTTCAGTAGGACTCAACACCTCATCTCAGACGCTGCTGTGTTTGATCCTATGCAGGCACTTAGACACGTATAATTCATTCCTGAAAAAAACTTCCAGTCTAAGCCTGTTTGACACCTTAGGAAGAGCCGCACTGGCAACTTGTGTTTTCTCTGTGAGAGTCTTGTCTGAGATCACTAATAGGCACAACAAAAGCTCAGGAAAGGGGATGTCAATAGCTGTTTCATTACTGGAGCTGCAGACTTGATCAGCCATTCCAAGTAAAGACAAAAAGCAGATATTCGCTCATATGACTACATTACCTCACAATGTTTGAGGAAGACTCAGAGCACATAAAATCCATGCTGCTATAGCAGAGGAATGTTGTACAGAGAGGGCAAGGGACTTACTCTGAAAATTAGCGCAGCAGAGCTTGGAATACTTTCTCATAAAAGTATTCACTTTACCATAAAAACATCCTTTCTTCCCACAGTGCCTATCTCCAAAAAGGGGCCTGCTTTTTAGCAGAGAAATGGACAACAACATACACTTGTATAAATACTAGTTTTTTCCAGTTAGGTAGCTGAGGTGACAAAGGAATTTGGGTCATGTTTAGGCAGGGATTTGCACTGGGAAAATGAATAATGCCAGCATCGGCTTTCAAGATCCTAATGGATAAAACTCTTAGCAGTCTGGGTTTATTTAAGTGTAGCCTCTCTTTGAGCAGGAGGTTGAACTAGATCAACTCCCAAGGTCCCTTTCAACCTGAATTATTCTGTTTCTAAGAAGCCATGACAACACTCAGGTGGCTGAAAAATGGCAAACAGCCCATAGTAATGGATTGTTTGGGTACAACCCAAGCAGTATTCTGTACTTCCCACGGCTTTCCTTCTCTTCTGACTAGGCTTTTAACTGGTAATTTACGTTTTGCTTATTCTGTTGTAATCACAACTGTAAAAACTGAAGGGAGAAAGGGAGGTAAAAGAAAACAGCTTAGACCCTCTTGCTGGTAATGAAAAATACAGACTCTGTATTACAGTGCTGTGAAATGGTTTCTCTCCACCAGAATGGTGCATGACAGTAAACCAAGCATGATTAAGAAAGCTGCTAACAGGCCCAGGCTGCTTAATATTCCTGCACAGTCTACACAAGACAAATGTTTTCCCAATTCATCTCTTTTAAAACATAATATAGCAAAAGAGAGAGAGGTAAATATTTGTCACACTGGAATAAATGTCTTTCCTTGAACACCACAAAAAACCACTACCAAAGTTTGCTGGCCAAAAGTCAGGCAGGGGATGATTCCTTCATTGTGATTCAACCTCACTGAAAATATTCTTTTAGTCAGTTATAAATTTATCTCATGCTACTACAGAGAAACCACCTGTGCAGCCAAATTCTGATCAGAGGTGTGTCTTGTCTGAGCAGTCACAGGACTGCAATACATGAAGGGCTACTGAACAGTGAGTGCTCATACTTCTATGCTAGGACATGCAGCTACAAAGCAGATGAAAGGCTACCTAGGGAGCACCTAACAAACTCCTGCTTATGGCTATGAATAACAATGAGAGCTGGGTTGAAGGGTGGGTGGGTTTTTTTTTTCTATTTTGTGCATTTTTACATTTAAACCAAACCATTTTATTTATGTATTTTGTGCATATGGCTAAGTCCCAGCTGAGGATACTCACTGTAAGCTTTATGCCTCCTGCTTGTTTTCTGAAAACACGCAGGACAACCGGAGCAGTGAGACTAGATCTCTATTGCTTTGTCACTGGTGCAAAGAGGGTGTGAAATAGGACCTTAATGGCCTGGTAACCTTTAGGTACAGCTGATTATACATAATTGCAGGTATTGAATATTGAGACCCTAAAATGTCACTGTTTAGCCAGTCTGTCCAAGGCTGGGATCACATCATCCTGTAACATTTGTACACAGCAGATCAACTCATTTATTAGTAACTTTGATGTGTTTTCTCTGGAGCACATTAAGGGCCAAAATTTGTCTACATGCTCTATGAATGAGAGAGGAACAGGAAGCCTATTCACAATTTATAAAAGGGGTGAAGCTTAATTTCAGTTTTTACTCTTCATGGTTGGCTGTACTGTCACCATTTCTCTGTGGAATATTCAGGTCAGGGAGCCTACGCTGGAAGGAATATGCTGTCCAGCAACAAAGAAATGCTCTAAATTTGGATTGCTGGAACACTAAATTTAAATTTACACTAACTGGAGTGCTGGAAGTATTCTGCCTGCTTGGACTCTTCAAAGCTTCAGCTGGCTTTCCATGGCCTTTTAACACACTATGCCAAACTGTCAGACATTAGCCCAGCTTTTTGAGGGGGAAACAGTCACAGATCATTCTAACACGTTGTTTTTGCAATTTTTTTCCCAAGTGAAAAGCTGCTATTATCGGCAGAGAATTAGAGCCAGTTTTTTGCCACAAAGGTCTTTCCTTCCTCCCACAGAAAAATGATTCTTCCCTGCTCATGGTAAAACTAGTTTTCACATGAATTAAACACTGTAGAAGTTTAAAGGAAAGATTATGAAATGTCCTGCTTTTAACAGAATAAGAGCAAACATCTTTGACTTTTGAAAGTGAAAAGAAAACAAGATTTTCTTCACACCGTATGTTTTCATGAAGATGTAGGCTTGAGTCAAACATAAAATTCTGTTCTGGTGGATAATAAAGATGCCTAAATACAACCAAATTTGCATGGAAATCTTTTCCTGAACTTTAATTATTATTAGGAAGTACCACAACAGAATAAAATATCAATTGATAACTAGATTAACAACAGCAATTCTGTCCACAAATAAAAAAGGCAAATTGCCTTTTCTTGAGGTAGTCGGCTTTCTTGGTTACCATATTAAAACCAAAGTGATTTATGTAGCAGAGAGCATGGAGGGGGAGGAAGCGGCTGTCATTGCATCCACCTGACATTAGCTCCCCAACCTTTGTTACCAGGTACTTGAGGATGAGTCAGCTGCTTATGACCTTCAGAGCAAGGTTTGAATTCATACCTTAAATCTGCATGGGGTTTTCCTATTCTCTCACACTCTTTCACATTCACTTTGATAAACAATAGAAAATACACACTTCTTAGACATGTGGTTTCACTCTTCCAGGTGCTGTTACTGAAACACTGTTGTGTTCAGACTACAGACAAGATATTTACCAATCCTTTTACTTGAATCATGTCATCTGTCTCCCTGTTGTTATCTTTTGAACAGATCTTTAGAAATAATTGTTTTTAAAAATTCACCTTTTTTTCCAGACAGCCAGATGAAATACTGATGTTTAACAAATGTGTTTACTGATTTATAATGTTGTTCCCTGTATGGAAAACTTGGTAAGTAAATGAACAGAAAAGTCAGCTTCCATGTTTTGTGTGCTAGGCAATCGAATAGGATCAGGGATCGGAAGTCTACAGAAAGGGAAGTGAAGAGAAGAGGAAAATGAAAGTTCTTTGCAATAAGTGGTCAGAGAAAAGTGGTGAAGACCTTACCAGGGAATCTTTTGTGAAGGTCAGGGCTTTAGCATCACTAGAATACATGCTTCCCAGAAATATTGCACTTCTATTCTTTTTTGCAGGCCTACAGGAAAAGAACAGAGCACAAAATAGAAATTAACAACTATTACTATGGTTCTCCCCCATGCTATGATGCACACTTTTATACCTTTAATCTGTGGATTTCAAAGACATCATTAAATCTGATTTGATTAACCTAAAGAAATCCAGGAGTTAATTTACAGCTACTTGCCTATTTACAAACCATTGAAGTGCAATGAAGCTGAGCATTCTTCTTTCAGCACTTTCATAATTAAGCATTTGACTAATTTAAATATTAAAACTGTTTTCCCATAATTGCCTAATCTCAGTCAAATACAAGCGAGACAAATTCATGTCTGCTTAAAGGATCTCAGATATGTTTTAGCACTGAAGCCCACAGAAATCAGTGGAAGATTCTGGTGCTTCTATCATATGCTTCTGCCAGCAAGGTCAGCATCTGCAGGGGCTTTCTGAGAAGGGACTGGCACCAAATTTACACTATTTAAGAGCAGACTTTCATTACACACACTAAAGGAAGCCAACAAAATGGTTTGTTTTTTTCTTGTTACTAACAGCATCTGAAATGATTTTAAAACAGAAAAAGACCTGTTAAAATATACTTATATTGTTGCTAATTATTTGTGTCTCATTTTGCTCAGGTGAGACACTGAAAATGGAAGAGTAATTTTCATTTCTGCTTCTGTTTCTATTCCACTTCACTTTCAGACTAAGATTCACAAACACAATTCAAATGTTGGCACAGGTTTGCCAGAGAGGCTGTGGCATCATCTCCATCCTTGGAGATATTCAAAACCCAGCTGNTCACTTCCAACTTCAACTATTCTATGACTCTTTGAAAATATTTAGATCTGAATTACAAAAACTTTTCACAATGTGGAAAAAGGTATATTTGGAAAGTTAAATATATTATTTTTATAAACCTTAAAAACTGAGCCTACTGATTTCTTCTATATCTATTAGGAAGAAATTTTTTTTGTATTCTTTGGCGTATTTTCAGTTGCATCTTACAATTCTAATAATTTTACCCATAAATTCTTAAATTCTCTTGCACCAATGCATCACAAGAAAGTATGTGCTTTTGAAAAATGCAGTCAATTTCCATTGCTTTCAAATGCTTCTTACACTTGTCCCAGTGAAGGCAGATAGGTCATGCCCTGTCTCCTTTTTGGAAGGGCTAACCACGAGAGTGGTGCACACATATCCTCCAATCCACGCTCAGAAACAGGGAGCATGCAGACAAATCATTTCCCAAGGAAATGGTGAGGTGTGGGGTTTTTTTCCTCTGTGGCATGAAACCAAGTCCTCTTTTACTTCCTTTCTGCCTCCAAATCTAAAGCACAGGGGTAGTATTCAAGTTTCCTGTCAATAGGATCAGAGTTCCTTTGCATGGCTTCTTCTATGGATGCTCAGCCCTGTCCTTGGACCAGCCCATGGCTAAATAGCACACCTGACCTTATCCACTGCCATATAAATAGTCAATGTAGAACTATGCATCACTTAAGATCCACTTTAATTATCAAAATAATATTTTGTCAGGACACAGTTTATGCACAATCTATGTTCTGGATCTGTGCAGCACAGGATTTAACTCATCCAGAGACCTGGAGTACTTCAAACAGCTTGCCTCTTACCTCCTCTTAGCACCTCCAAACAAGAGTTTTACTGTCTCCCAGTTAGGAATCATGCTGATGAAGCAAGAACTGCCTATACAACAGCACTTTTTTTCCAGCAAACATGCAATTGCTGATAAGCAGTGCAGGTAAATAATATGACAAGTAAAGGAACATTATGGAGTGCACTGTATTATTACCTATCTGGAAGATTTATTTGACCAATACATCAGCCCTCAGGGGATTGGAAGCACTGTCATGTGCTTGCAACAACAAAAAATCCCCAAAGCCTCTAACATAATGTACATATATGCTTCATTAGTGTTGGGGATGTGTCATTTTAGCAAAGTAGAGGAAAAATCAAAGTCAGTAAGGGGGAAGCTAAACTAATTATTTGAAGTGAAAAATCTGTTTTTTCAGACAGGTTATGGGACTTTCCTGTGCTAGGGAGACAGCTCATACCATAAAATCAATACACATGAATTTGATATAAGTTTGGAGCAAAAGTTCAAGTTCTATTAAAGACTTTCATATACCTACCTTTCTTTGTAAGTGTATGTACTACAGATCACACCAGTGAAATGCCTCTGTTGATAGCAATAGAAGAAAAGAAAATAAGGCCAGTAGGTACTGATGGCATCCTGATTCTTTGTCTTATGCTTTTCTTTGAGGCATTTAAGTTTGCTAATATTCAGGATGTTCAGGAAAGCCAATTTTCTTGTGAAGAAACGGCCAAGTAGCAGTGCTTGGAGAGAGACTATGTAGCAAATTCAATTATATAATCTTGTCAGTAGGCAATTTTTTTTACTTGCCTAAAGTAAAATCTAATAACGAAAAAAAAAATTCAAGAACCTTAATTTCTATTTTGTATGGAAATTTGGAAAAGTAGATGTCAGTAGGTCTAATCAGATTTTGACTGGTATATACCTTTTTTGAAAATTAAACCTTCACTCTTCAGTCACTTAAACAGTGTAGAAAATTGTACCCAAAATGTATATATCAAAATGACTGTCAAGAATGCCCAGGCATTAGATATAATTCATGTAGTATTCCATTGCTGTGTTTCTTACAAATTACGATAAACTGAAATTCTGGGACAGTGTCACTTTGTAAAAGTCTTTCAAAGACTGTCTTTTTGTCCATCATCACATGCATGTGGCTTTGGGAAAAATTGATGAAAATATAATATTACTAATCACTGATATTATTTATTTAACAATAGAAGGCATATGTAACTGCAAATATAATTTCAAAAAGGCTGTCATAAACATTTGCTTCCTCCAAAAATTAAGTAATACTTGAAACAATACAACAAGATGCACATGAGATTTTTTACATCTTGCTGCTTTAGAGAACTAATTTAAATACACAATATGGACTATAAGGGGTTTGTTTATGTGTTTTGGGCTTCTTTTTTTCCCTTTGGCCTAGTTCCTACTTTCAGAAACAGTTGCTATTTGTTGTAAGCACAGGAATAACAAACTCACATTTCCACCAGAGACATAGGCAGGTTATTAACAGCTGGGGAGTAAATTCCAAGTCAAACAGTACCATATTGTTTCCATTTCTCAAATGCTATTTTCATGCATATTAGCAAAATAATTACACTTTCCTTTCATAAGGAAGCATATTTATAACAGGAATTATGACATTTCAAGGAAACTAGAGTCACTGCAGCTAAATTTAAGTTGTGTGCTGTCTACTTTTCACTGGAAAAAGCCTGACAAAAAGTTTACCAAAAATTGTACTCTATTAAAAAAAAAAAAAAATCAGCATGAGGAAATAATGAAGTTATGGAGGGCTAGTCTCATTCCTTCTCTCTTTCTATTTGTGTTCCCAATGATGGCAGCTGCAGGAAAGGAAGCCATATGAGAGCAATGTAGTCTTATAGAGGGTTCACAAATGCTCTAAGAGTAAAAAGTTCAATTTCCTTCTTTTGTTACTAATTCTTATAAGATATGGACCTAGTCATGCAGGATCCAAAGTAATGCAGCTCCAGCTGACACTGGAGTTAGATCCACAGTCTGAGCTTGGCATGAGCTTGAGTTCATGGCTACAAAGATATCTCTATCTGTCACTATACTCCTTTGAAGATCTGGGCCTGAACCACTCTGAGTGAGATTTGCAAAGGCATTTTAGCACCTTCATATTACTAATCCAATGAGAGGCACCTGTGTGGGACATGAACTCCTGGTGCCTATCTGCAAAACAGAAACATAGTACTTCTGTGAAATATCTGCAATGTGAGCTATCCAATTAGCTCATGTTTTTTTCTCAAGCTATTACAAGGACAAATGCAGAAAAAAATTCCATTATTGAGACCGCAGTGGCCCCTGTGTGGTTCCAGTCAGTCTGTATATCCAAGAATTATGTAGCCCTTAGAGGTGCCACACTACAGCCTGCAGTGGATACGTGACCTACATGACACCAGTGGGGCTCCATGAAAAAGCCCTAATCCTTCTGTGAAGACCCCAGCGTGGGTACACATTCTGATGTCGGCTGAAGGGGAACATGCTTAAAAAAAAAAAAACAAATAGTGTTTTTCCCTAAAAATACCTTGGTTGGTCTGAATTTTTAACCAACGTATTTTCAAAAATACTTTTGTCGTGGTGCTGACTCACTGCTGTTCTGAAGTGAAATGCAGAAGTCAAGGACCAGCACTTATTCTTGTCATTGTGTGTTACACTACAGGTCGTGTTAATGACTGGGAGAAAAAGAAAATAAATTTATTTC
>VYZV01044849.1:33833-46936 GCA_013401275.1 Pandion haliaetus | reverse complement strand
GGCGGGGTGGTGTGGTAGTGTGTGTGTTTTAGAGCACCACAATATCTATGCATCTGAAAGCTCTGGGACTCTGACAGTCAAAGATATTTTAAAGTCTGCAAGTGTCAGAAGAACATCGTCTAGGTTCAGTTAAAACAAGAGTAGATGGTAAAATATGTATAAAGGTGCACATGCTGCTACACAAGGGATGCTTATTTCAAAATGGACGGAATATGTGAAGGCTCTTGGCTGGCAAGAGGCATGCAAGGTGCTTTACAGAAATGACATGCACATGGTCTGTTGGGTAATATGGGTCAGACAACTCTCTTGGTTTATTGAGTATTCCAGTGCACTTTGGTTCTGAGGACAGATAGTGACATGTTAAGCTTGCCAGATGTAAGGCACAGCCAGGACTGTAATGAGAGCTGGGAACAGGAGTGCATGTGAAAATGAGAGAGCATTTATCTTTTGGAAAGAAGAGAAAGTAAGAAAGCAAATGGAGAAAAGCCATCTACTCACAGAAAATAACAGAAAAGGGTACACTTCTCTACTACACAGGAGACATAACAAGGTAACTGTGAATTATTACATGGGAGTGACTGCATTATTTTCTCGACTAACAGTAGACTGATGTCTCCCTCCGACCCACAGAGACACATATAAGAGTGTCCAAGTTCACATTCACCCCACCCCCCCAGCCACCCCCCATGCCTATCTGCCATCTAGAGCGGGGAATATATCTAAATATTCATTTACTGTTGCCTTTGGAGTCCATCATGCTGAGCCTCATAGGCTTCCAAATCCCATGAATATCTGAAATTTTGGTATTGGTCCTGCCTCTAGTCTATGGACTGATATTGCCAAAGCACATATTTGTCTAGCACAAGATCCTGTGGACCAAAAGCTTTGCAGTGTCTTCGACTAAGGTCCAGCTTCTAAGGCTCTCCAACAGATTAAGCAGCCATATCAAAGATGCAACTTTCTGTCCCAGGATATAGGATGGGCATTTCTGACAGACTTTGTACAGAACAATAAAACAAATTATTTCTTACTGGGTGTAAGAAAAACAAACATCTAGACAATGTCAACTTAACTAAACACTTTTTCTGTCTCAGTTTCATAATGCAAACAGAAAGTCAATGAGGTTTATTAATGAATTTATAAAGCAGCTAAAGTTTCCCTAATACATATGGTTTCTCTTTGGAATTGTGCAGTATGTCCCAGCTCAGCTTGAGGTGGATTTTTTTAAAAATACCTCCTTTGTATACCATGATAACACAGTAATTTTTTTTACCCAAGATGCATATTTTTGCTAGCTTCTTTGTTGTAGCAGGTCTCTTTGGTTTTAAAAGTTACTGGCGATATCTTTCCTAATGCTAACTGCCATTTTTCTACAGTACACAATGATTGTCCTCGCTTGATCCAACCAGCTTTTTGAAGTTTCTTAATCTGACTGCATAACCATTAAGATCTAGTAAGTCAATGTCCTGGTTTCAGCTGGGATAGAGTTAATTGTCTTCCTAGTAGCTGGTATAGTGCTATGTTTTTGAGCTAGGTATGAGAAGAATGTTGATGACACACTGATGTTTTCAGTTGTTGCTAAGTAAAGTTTAGTCTAAAGTCAAGGTTTTTTGGCCTCTGATGCCCAGCCAGCAAGAAAGCTGCAGGGGCACAAGAAGCTGGGAGGGAACACAGTCAGGGCAGCTGACCCAAAGTGGCCAACGGAGTATTCCATAACATGTGACGTTTTAGGAACTGGGGGGGACTAACGGGGCTTGGGGGACTTCCGGGTGCGTCAGTCAGCAGGTGGTGAGCAATTGTGTTGTGCTTCACTTGTATATTCCAATTCTTTTATTATTACTGTTGTCATTTCATTAGTGTTATTATTATCATTATTAGTTTCTTCTTTTCTGTTCTTAAACCATTCTTAACTCAACCCACGAGTTTTAGTCCTTTTCCCAATTTTCTCCCCCATCCCACTGGGTGTGTGTGGGGGAAGTGAGTGAGTGGCTGCGTGGTGATTAGTTGCTGGCTGGGGTTAAACCACGACAGTCAATGAGCTACCTTTATGTTAATTTGAAACTTCATGATTTAACAACTCCTGAGTGGGAGGTTCTCTCAAATTACCTGAACCCTTATCAAGATCCAGATATGTCCATCCCTGTATTTTTTTTTAATTTTGGATGCAAATCCTCTGGCTTTGTCTTTTATTAACCCAGGATTCACAAGGGAAAATAAAGCCACAACAATGTGACTAAAAACTATAAATTAAAGAGTTCATCATTCTCCTTTGTATTAGGAAAAGATTAATGAAGCATAAATGGCAATAAACATCAAACTCCCTTTGGAAAGTGGGTTATATAAAAATGTTTCAAATTGATTTTATTTGTTCTTTCATTGCAAATTAAAGACAAGCTTTACTGAAGTAAAGTAAAAAATGTTTCTTGGTATTTGGTGTTGACTGATGACCAGGCAGAATAATTAGCTGTTTTCCCACTACTTCAGAGAATTTATTAATAATTAGCAACTTAGGTATATATTTCATAGAAATAAATCTATACCTTAATATCTATCCAAATCTCTGGATGATGTGTCTTAGGACAAACATTTTGACATTCAAAAAGGAATATGCTGTCAGCACACGACCTCTTATATGCTCTTATAGCATATGACAAACATCATTATGCCTACTAGTGTTATTCTGCTAAACGTCCCTCCTTGGTTTTCTGCTTCACTTCAAAGTTTCCCGCTACAACAGTCACCATGTTTTCCCCCTAAGTTTAATTGCCTCCTGCTATAGTTTAAAGCTTACATTTTCTTCACATCCTTTTGCTTTCTATTTTTAGAGGGAAAATTCTCTATGAGCTATATTACTTGCCACAATTATTCCTAATCTGACAGCCATTTTGGGTGTAGAAGAATAGTTTTAGAAGACACATTTTTGTATGTGAGTGATTTTAAGCAAACTTGAGATTACTAGTTGAGGAAAAAGGATAGCAGTCCTGTATGTGTCAAATGAAAAGCCTGATGATAAAATCCCCTATCTTCTTCTAACCATGCCTGGCAGTAAATGAAAAGTTATATGTTGTATTCTTCCCTGAACACATCCAATAGCTTATAATAGATGCAGAGGACTTGCAAGCAAGGTGTACTGAAATATTATCTTGATTTTGTTGACAAGAAGGGAGAAATGCAGGTGCCCTGTTGTTAGGCAGTACCATCCATTTCTAAACAGTACTGTATGTATTATGATCTACTCTTCCTTGTTAAACCATTAGCTGAAGCTTGGCTTTAATGTTTGTAAATCTTTTAAATAAAGTTGGTTTTCTTTCACTCATCTCAAACCAGTAGCGAAATCATTATGAATGGCATCAAATTAACTTTAGTCTGGACTCCAGCTATCAAAGGGTTAGTCACAATTCAGTTTTGGCTTGTCCTGTGGCAATTACTCCTTCCTAGAGAGCAACACCATGCACAGGAAAGGATCCTCAGCCATATTGGTCTAACAGTGAAAGCAGAATAAAAAATTAACCTGTCAGAAAAGGAAAACAGCAGCAAAAAATGTCCATGACAACAACATATTTGCTATGCTGGCTCAATATATTCTTATTCCAGACTGCATTGACCTTACTGAAGAATGATCTTCACCAGTTTCTATGACACTTTGCCAGGCCTCAGCTTTAACTGGGGAGGCGGATGCTACTGATTTACATTCCAGAATATTCAATCAGTCTGTTTCACTCTGCATTACCCCGCATATACTGTATCTAATCTGTTACTTTGGAAGGGCCTGCAGCTGCTGTTAAGTGATTTATCTCAAGTAACCTCTGTGCTATGACAGCTCTGAGATACTAGATGGTCCCAGTAGTGATAAGAGCAGCCACACTCAGCACAAAGTGCACAACTGCATATTTATGTCAAAGTGGAGTTTGCCAAATAAAATTTGTAATTCCGTGATTAATTAGATGATTTTTTTCATACACAAAATTCATTAAGAGAACAACGCAACCCCTAACGCCTTCTGGGGTAATTGTTATCTCGTGAATGGACGTGAACTTTACAAGACATATAGATAAAGAGAGAATAGTTTCTTTTTGTTTTGTGGTTAAAAAACTTTAAATTCAAAAGCAGAGGCTTGTGCTAGGAAAATTGATCTCATTTTATTTTACAGCCTCCAGATGAATCTTAACAGCAACAATGTGAAATAAAGACTTATTAACTGAAATCCTGAAGATCCATAATATGTGAATGTGTTATTTCAAACTGCACACTAATTTTGTCTATACCTCATATTTCATGACCAAGCTAAAATACTTTTTATAGCATAAAATCTTTCTAATGTTTTCAAGAAGATAAAAGAAAAATCACCATGTCTTTAAAAAGAACATGATTATAAGAAGACATTATAAAATCCTTATGTTCCATTAAAAAAAAAAGGTTTAAAAACAGACAAGGGGCCAAGTTTTCAATATATCTTAATTCTCAAAGGGCAGAAATATGTTTGGCTGAGTTGAAATGAATGTGAGTAAGGGATGCCTTACAGTCACTGTTACTGCAGCAATTGAAGCTTTCAGTCTCAGCTTTCCTCTGAACTAGCTGTACTGAATAGCATCTCTTCCATTAAAACTAAGTAGGCCTTGTTCAGGTATCTGGAAGGCATATTCTCAGTAACACAGACTGTCAAATTATACTATACTCTGCATCAATGGCTTAATATTATTTAGAAATGAGCTGAAGTTATGCTGAAATCTTTCCAGAAAGTGATTATTTGTGCCTTAGTTTGAGTCTGTACCCCTACCCAAAGAAGTAGCATTTAGGCTAAGGAAGAAACATATTTTTAAGCCTTTTACTGAACATCAACCCTCTCTGCTTTCAGACTACATTGATATCTGTATAGGATTTGCATGGCAAGGTTTTGGTAGCGGGGGGCTGCAGGGGTAGCTTCTGTGAGAAGATGCGAGAAGCTTCCCCTGTGTTGGACCTGCCACTGGCCAAGGCCAACCCCATCTACAATGGTGGTAGCACCTCTGTAACAACATATTTATGAAGGGGAAAATAACCTGCTGCACAACAGCAGCTGGAGAGAGGAGTGAGAATATGTGAGAGAAACAACTCTGCAGACACTAAGGTCAGTGAAGAAGGAGGGGGAGGAGGTGCTCCAGGCACAAGAACAGAGATTCCCCTGCAGCCCATGGTGAAGACCGTGATGAGGCAGGATGTCCCCTTGCAGCCCATGGAGGTCCATGGTGGAGCAGATATCCACCTGCAGCCCGTGGAGGACCCCACGCCACAGCAGGTGGATGCACCTGAAGGAGGCTGTGACCCTGTGGGAAGCCTACACTGAAGCAGACTCCTGGCAGGACCTGTGGGGAGACAGGAGCCCACTCTGGAGCAGGTTTGCTGGCAGGAATTGTGACCTTGATGGAGCAGTCTGTGCCTGAAGGACTGCAGCCCGTGGAAGGGACCCCCCCACTGGAACAGTTCATGAAGAACTGTAGCTTGTAGGAAGGACTTACTTTGGAGAAGTTTGTGGAGAACTGTTTCCTGTGAGAGGGATCCCATGCTGGAGCAGGGGAAAAGTGAGGAGTCCTCTCCCTGAGGACGAAGGAGTGGCAGAGACAACATGTGATGAACTGACCGCAACCCCCATTCCCCATCCCCCTGTGCGGCTTTGGGGGGAGGAGGTAGAGAAAATTGGGAGTGGAGTTGAGGTCGGGAAGAAAGGAGGGGTGAGTGGAAATTGTTTTAAGATTTGTTTTTATTTCTTGTTACCCTACTCTAATTTGATTGTCAATAAATTAAATCAATTTTCCCAAGCCGAGTCTGTTTTCACTATGATGGCAGTTGGTGAGTGATCTCCCTGACCGTATCTTGAAGAACAAGCTTTTGTTGTATTTTTCTCTCCCCTGTCCAATTGAAGAGTGGGAGTGATTGAGCGGCTGGGTGGGCACGTGATGTCCAGCTGTGGTCAACCCACCACAATGTCTTAAGCTAAAATTCTGAAACATGAAACACTAAGTTCTTGCTTAAAGTTTGGTACAAACCTAGGTTCAGAGTCAGTGAGGTAGTTGTACCAATAGGTACAGGAGAGTTCACAGATCTCTCATATGACCACAGGTTTCCTTTATAGTTAAGAAAAAGCCATGCCCATCATGAAAGCCAGTGTATTCAGTGAATGGTGCCTAAACTTCAAGGAGAGACAAACGTGCGTTTGAAATCCTGTTTCTGCCCTGAATTTAAGCATCCCCTATAGTAAGCACCCATATGAAAATAGAATTTGCAATGTAAATCTGCTTCTTTGATCTAGATGCCTCTCATATTTTGTGAAATAAATGTCTCAGCCACTATGTGGATCTTAGTTGCCTCAAATCCTTTGTGTGTCCAGGCCTCAATTTTAAAATGCATCAGTATACAATTTCTGTCCTGCATGAGCCTGTTTGAAGTGATGAATATTTTTGTCACAGAATTGTGAAGATACATCTTTTTCTCTCTCGTCTTTCAGCATCAAAATGCCACAGATTAACATTAATTTCATTCTCATTAATGTGTATATTAAAAAATGGTGATAAATTATTTTATATCTTTTAACAACATTTGTAGCAAAGAAGTGATTTTATAGGTAAACACCTGCACAAATATGTTCACGAAAGTGTTGGAAACTTCCTTTCGTGTCATGTCTATGTCACCGATCAATTTTTTTTTTTTCTGGCACAATT
This sequence comes from Pandion haliaetus, assembly GCA_013401275.1. Classification (NCBI taxonomy): domain Eukaryota; kingdom Metazoa; phylum Chordata; class Aves; order Accipitriformes; family Pandionidae; genus Pandion; species Pandion haliaetus. The sequence continues at coordinate 40,241 of VYZV01044849.1, read as the reverse complement.
ACCTATACAGTATGATACCTTTAAAATTACATTGAACACAAAACTGCTAAGAGAAAAGTCAGTACATAAATAGTACCCCATGTAAAGTGTTGTGAACTGAATGACTAACTTCTAACAGGTTTTCCAGCAGACATCTCTGGTTCTATCTCCCTAGATGTCATATTAGTTCAGGACCCTTCTCAAACTCATTTGTGTACAAATGAGTGATTAGTGCTTAACCACAGAATTTCAGTGTTGCTTGGCAATGGTAAAAGAGGTTGTTCTGAGCCTTTTTGTTTTTGTTGTTGTTGTGGAACTGTTATCTGTCAAAATGCACTAGATGCCAACCCAAAATGCAGTATCCTTCCTTTCTGCATATACATGCCTTTGAAGTTTAGACAAAGAGAATTGTTGTAAAGAAGCTCTGCCATAAATTACAGCTGACAGTGGAAGTGATTAAGGCACATAGTTTGATTGCATGCATTAATCTCTACAACTTTCCTCAATTCTAATTTAATTACCCACAGGTGTAAATTTCTTTTTAATTTATTAGCTTTGTCAGTAATCCGTTGCACTGTATGCTATTGCTTGCAAAAGGTGCAACCCAGCTACATTCATGGACAAATCAGACAGTAAACAGCAAAATAAAAGAACATTAAGTGCCACAGCCCTCCCTCAAGTGTACACTAATGCTACTAAATCAACATATGAAATGAGACTATTTATTTTATCATGAAGAGTTGTCAGATATCTCGATTGAGACCAGTCCGCTAGCCCAGGCAAAGGCAAAGGCAGTTGAGAAGGCTTAATCCTTTTCTGCTGTGGAAACAGCTGCTGTTGTTGGAATACATCGCTCAGATGTCATCGACCATCCAGATTTATTTTTTTCAACCAACTTTATGTCACATTTTGGACCTGGCTATTCATTGATTAGATGACAGTGCTGTCTCTTCTTCCTGATCTAGTGAACATGAATACTGATTATAATTGTAATAGACTAAGACTGGGACCCTGGTTTTCAACATACCCATCATTTTAGGTCCCACGTACAAGCTATGCACTTTGTCTCGAAGTTTCTTTGCAATCCACATGAGACACTTTCAGAATTTTTTTATAACTAGCAGAACTGTCAGTTCCAGAACTCTAATGCATTTGTAGCCAGTAATGCTTGCAAGACTCTTTACTCAGAAGCATGGTTCTGGTCAATCTTTTAAATTTAATGTTACACAGTCTCATGCCTTTCACTCACAAAATCTCTAACCTAAAGGAAGACTGTCCTTGTTTGTTTGTTTGTTTCCCCGTGCACTCTATCCTTTCAATGACATAGACATGGAGGTGTTTTGTTTGTGTTGTTTTAATAACCAATAAAATGCATTTTAATTGTGATTAAAACAAAGGAAGAACAGCTGTTGATGTTATTGATTATTTCCACAATGACATGAACAAAGCACAGGAAACAAAAATTGTTATGTACCATCAGGTGAGGAACTGTCACCAGCTCTGAGACGAGCTCTATTTACTCTATGTCATTTCATAAAATTTGGTACTATGAAACTCCTCAAATGAATGTATATCTGACAGAGGAATGATTTTTTTTTTTTTTAACTAAAGTATGTTTACTCCCTACTGGCCCTTAAATAGTGGATGGTAAACCATTTCAAATAAATATCATGTTGAAAAGGTACACTAGGGAAATAAAAAAGGCTTCCTAAAAAAAATGTGAATTGCACAGTACATGTAATTATTATTAAACTTATTTAGTGAATACACACAAACCAGTTACTTATGGCCAACAGATTTAATGATTGCACTTGCTGACAGACAGAAATAAGCCTTCCCATGAAGTAAATAAGTTGTACTTTATGGTTATAAATTTAAGAAAATATTTTTAATATAATGCATGTACATTATTACTGTTGTTGAGGAATAAGTGCAGTAGCTGCCAGTCTCTGAGAAATGATAGACTAATTAGGACTTGCAAACAAGGGCATGTTTATGTTCTGTGGTGTGCCAAACTTCATGAAAGAAAAGATAGCATGATTCTGAAGTAATGCACACATAAGGTCAGTAGGAAAAGTTTCAGTTTGAACACTGTATACCAACTATATGATATACCCAGCAGGTGGAGGGTGCTATGTCTGTATTTTATTGTTTCTTTTTTTATTTTTTTTTTCTCCAATATAGACATTATATAGTGGAGTTTACTCTAAAACTGTTATTCGTTTCCACAAAGCTAGAGACGGATGAGCAATCTGACAGACGGGGTGAGTAACAGCAGCTCCAGGCAGGTGGAGGGCTAGCTGCTCCCCTTGCAGCTCAGAAGGCAAATCCCATTACAAGCAGAATAGTGCAGAGGAAGGTGTATGGGGCCAACAAGGGTTCATATTGGAGAACCAAATTAAAGAAAATCCTGATCAAAGCCAAAAACCTCATTTAGTGTTGGTGGTCCAGCCACATAGGAAGAAAATCTTTAAGACCAGACCAAGACAGAAAGTGTACAATTGCTAAAACCAGTGAACACACAGTAACATCCTCCAATTGAGAGCATAAGAGAAGTAATAGTAACAAAAGGTGAAGCTTCTTCATAAACCTATATCATCCTATATTAATTTGCATTTCTTTATTTTTTATCTGTTACTGTTTCATGCAGAAAATTATTGCTTGCATTGACAGACCAAAAAAAAAAAAAGAAAAAATAATTGCTTACTCATTAATACCTTCAATACATTTAATCAATTTACAGAAATAACCTTGCAATGTAAGATATTAAGAGAGAGCTTTAAACCTACCTGAACAGGAAGTTAAAATGGATACATTGATTGGAATAGCTATTAAAACCCAATATATTCTACAATAGCTATTCTGTTCAATTTCTCCATCAAGTCTAAAGCTCTAAATCCACTACCTTTAAGCCACCATAGATTATGCGGGTTGTTATGGTGTATTATGGCCAAGAAAGCGTTTCACTATTCAGAGATCCTCTCTTTAACTCTTTTCCTGTTCTGTACACATATGTTGCTCAGAACATCTTGGGTTTTGACACCAGTCTTAATTAAAGTCAAATAATAAGCTAGGGATAGTGGAAATAAAGGTGAGGGGAGAGGGAAACTAATACAGACTTCGGGAACCAATTATACAGCTTTAAAAGTCACATTTTTCAAACTTTGCAAATACACACTGGGAGAAATAGACAAACTGTAATCACCCAGATAATATAGTTGTGACTTTATAGCCACAATTACCTAGTCTTTTGCTCCCATGTAAATAAGGCTGAATTTATGAAGACAATAGAAAGAATGAAACCCTTATTCTTCAGGTATCAGAACAGAACAACAATGAAGAACCAGGAGAAACAACACTTGTTGGAACAAGTTATTGCCTGTTTACTGAAGATGGGGTTAACTGTGCTCACTTTTCATGCCATCTGATGAAGTAGTTGTTCCTCACATTCAAGAGACAGGTTCGGAATGTTTACTCTGATCCAGGTTCTTCTTTTCTACATGTCACAGTTATTTAAACACCACAATAAACTAACTGTTTGTACTGCAAGTTTATTTATCAGATTAATTACTACTCAGAAGTAATATTAATTATAGGAGAAAAGCATTTAACATATTGAAGAGCAAAAGTTTACTTAAAAGAAAAATTTTAAAATAGCAGGAAAAAGAGGACATGCAATCATTCTGGCATGGACCTGAACTAGCCATCAAACTAGTACTGCCTAGCCTCTTCAGGGACGTACCCTGAATCAAGACAGACTAAGCATCCTGTTCTGTTCAGTACAAAGTCAGCTTCTGTTGCCTGATTCAGAGGCAGAGTGCAGTAACAGCACTCATGCATTTAATTTATGCAGCTATGCTATAAGTATGACAATCTCCAGTGAAAGGTCAGTAGCAGGAATTAGGTATAGGTGATTAGCAAGTTAAACAGCTGACATTGTATATACACAAAGAATATTGTTTAATTTACCATGTCTTTTATTAGTTCTCTAATAAAAGAGAAAAGATTTAAAAATATGTTATTTTTAGGAAAAAACATATTTCAAAAAAAAGGAGACAAATAGTGCGTAACACAAACCTTGAACAAACTTAAGAGAGAAAACTACTTTCCCCAGTCCTTTGCAACATAACATGTTCTTGTTGGCTAGACATATAAGAAGATATTGACTTTACTGAAAACAGAAAGAAGGACATGCTTTGGTAACTGACCACCTTGATTTGAAATAGGCAAGAATTTGTAAGAACTCTTTCCCCAGAACTGAAATAACTCATGTCTCTTAACTTTATCTTAAACTTAACTTTATCCTCTCTTAAACATAAACTTCAGATCATTCCACAAATTAGATACAATGCCTTTTTAGAGAAAAACTGGTCTGAACAAAATGGATGAAACACTCTCCCATAGAAATGGAGGCCTCATCTCCACAACAGAACTTCATGGAGCATATTAAGCATAAAACTCTACCTTGCTCTGTGCAAACGGTACAATGTTTATGCAAAAGGTACAATTAGCAAGATATAGGCTTCTTAAATGTTTCTTTATTTAGTTCCTCGCTGTGACTTCCGAGGAAATGAATGGTGCTTTTCTACCGGTGTTTTGGTTTTTTTTTTACTAAGCATGAGCACAGGGGAGTTTGGCATCCGCTTAATTTTCAGGATCCCTTGCTGTTAGAGGATGCTTTTGTTTTCAAATCACTGTATTCTCAGGTAGGTTGTGCACTGAAAGCTGAAAACATGGAAACTGGAAATTGACATGCTCTACAGAAGCTGAGACAGAATGTTTCTCCACTTAGTAGCTCAGGCAGAACATCTAATTATTCTCACATCTTCCAGGAACATTGTTTTAGTGTTAGATTGTCTTAATGTTGTGCACTTGTAGTGAAAAGGAAAAAAAAAAGCATTTTGGTTCTGTCATTCAGAACTAGCTTAGTGAATTTGTTAGATTTACTTTCAAATTCCATAAGAGATTATTGAACAATTCTAACCATGTACAAAACAATTACTTTCCAGTTAAATTTGCCATAAAGTTTTCTCACTTCATGTCTCTCTTCTTATACTTGATAGGTTATTTTTCAAGGAGGAAGGGTTTTACTACTGGGGTCAGGCAGCAGTTTGGTTGCTGTCCTCTCAAGCCTGTTTTAATGAATGTAATTGTTTACATGTTTTTCAGAATACCATCACTTAATTCCTAAAAATAAATGTATATAGAGTTATGATATACATGAATGCAAACTGTGAACAGCAATACTTCTGCTGGAGAATCCAAAGATAATCACAATTTCTAAGAGAAAACTTGTCTTGGCAAAGGAATTTTGAAATTACTAGATTTCCTTGTATTAATATCTACAGATTCTCTTCCTAAGTATTTACATCTACATTCTTACTATCCTGTGATAAAGGAAATTGTTATCTAAATCTTATAGATAGAAAAATGAGGTAAATGGAACATTAAGGTCACAAAGGGAGGCACCCTCAGCAGTTGTCAGCACTGTAATGCTATTTTAACATTATAAAGTTTACCTTTTTGGTGTCTATCCTTCAGAAAATATCTTCCTGAAATAGCTAAGTCAATCAGGAGGCTCACAGACGATGAATTCAGAGAACTAGAAATGGCTTCCCATTATATGAAGAATGAGGAATCAGCTCAGCAATCAAAAAGAAAAAAACCACACAGAACAAAGCATAAGCTTTTCTAATTCCTATGCCATGTATACTGAAGGTCCTTTACAGGAGTGATTAGTCGAAAGATGCTTAGAAGATCATACGTTTATACATATTTTGTGCATATTCTGTCTCTGTCCCAATTACTTCTTAATTTTAGCTAAAATTATTGTTTGCTCAGAGACTCTCACAAAGATCCTACAGTATTCAATGCAGTATCACATAGTAACTTTTAAGTAAAAGTGCTGAGATATGAATAGGGTAGATAGAGTGTAACTTTAGTGGAAAATTGGCAAGACTATCAGGATCAAAGGTCTATGAACAGTGGCACAGTCCAGCTGGAGGCCAGTTACAATGGGAGCCTGTCACAGCGCTTGTCTGGGAGCTCTACTATTTCACTAGTATTTAATTATCTATTTCATTATCTTTACTACAACCTAGATGATGGGATGAGCTGCAGCCTCAGCGAATCTGTGGATGATACCTAGTCGGGGGAAGTGGTTGATACACTGGAGGGCAGGGCTAACATGCGGAGGGGCCCAGAGAGGTTGGAGAAGCAAGTAGAGAGGAACTCCATGAAAATTTTCAAAGGCAAATGCAAAGCCCAGCCCCTGGGATGGACAAAGCCCTGCAGCAGAACTGGCTGGGGCCAACTGGCTGGGAGCAGCTCTGCAGAAGAGGCTTTGAGGACTCCAGGTTGGCAGTGCCCCTGTGCAGCAATGTAGCCCCCTTCCCCCCCCCCCCCCTTCCCCCTCCCCGGCGTCACAAA